>CM056054.1:105408336-105653554 GCA_029574335.1 Rana kukunoris
TTCACCTGTTTGTAATTTAATCTCAGTATAAATACAGCTGTTCTGCGAAGCCCTCAGAGGTTTGTTAGATATCCTTAGTGAACAAACATTGTCCTGAAGGCCAAGGAACACACCAGAGAGGTCAGGGATAAAGTTGTGGAGAAGTTTAAAGCAGGGTTAAGTTATAAAAAAATATCCCAAGCTTTTAACATCTCACAAAGCACTGTTCAATCCATCATCCAAAAATGGAAAGAGTATGGCACAACTGCAAACCTATCAAAACATGATCGTCCACCTAAACTGACAGGCCAGGCAAGGGGAGCATTAATCAGAGTAGCAGCCAAGAGGCCCGTAGTAACTCTAGAGTAGCTGCAGAGATCCACAGCTCAGGCGGGAGAATCTGTCCACAGGACAACTATTAGTCGTGCACTCCACAAATCTGGCCTTTATGGAAGAGTGGCAAGAAGAAAGCCATTGTTGAAAGAAAGCTCTAAGTAGTCCTGTTTTCAGTTCGTGAGAAGCCATGTGGCACATCCAACATGTGGTAGAAGATGCTCTGGTCAGATTAAATTCAACCTTTTGGCTTGAAAGCAAAATGCTATGTGTAGCTCAAAACTAACACTGCACGTCACCCTGAATACACATTCCCTCCATAAACATTGTGGAGGCAACATTGTGTTGTGGGGATGCTTTTCTTCAGCAGGGACAGGGAAGCTGGTCAGAGTTGATGGGAAGATGGATGAAGCCAAATACAGGGCAATTCTAGAAGAAAACGTGTGTCTGCAAAAGACTTGAGACTGGGGCGGAGGTTCACCTTCCAGCAGGACAACGACCCTAAATATACATCCAGAGCTACAATGGAATGGTTTAGATTAAAGCATATTCATGTGTTAGAATGGCCCAGTCAAAGTCCACACCTAAATCCCATTGACAATCTGTGGCAAGACTTGAAAATTGCTGTTCACAGACGCTCTCCATCCAATCTGACAGAGATTGAGCTATTTTGCAAAGAAGAATGGGCAAAAATGTCACTTTCTATATGTGCAAAGCTGGAAGAGACATCCCCAAAAGGACTTGTAGCTGTAATTGCAGTGGAAGATGTTTCTACAAAGTATTTACTCAGGGGGGCTGAATTCAAATGCACCCCACACTTTTCACATATTATTTGTAAAAAAAATTGGAAAACCATTTATCATTTTCCTTCCACTTCACAATTATGTGACACTTTGGGCCAGATTGAGGTACATCTGCGCATTATTGGACCGGCGCAGCGCACCGCCTTTACGTTAGACTTGCGCAATGTAGCCGCGTAATCACCCTATTCTCGTAGCTTTTGCGCAGAAAATTGCGCATGCGTAACGTTATTTCAGAGGCGTAAGGCGGAGTAATACAAATTGGGAAGGACGTGGGCGTGTTACATTGAAATGAGCCGTGACCCCATGCAAATGAAGGGCCGGCCGGCTCGCGCATTCGCGCTTGAAGCAGACCATGGTCAGCACCTCTGTGCGCATGCTCACAACTCGGAAAACGGCGCAATCAGTGAAATTGGAAGTGGACTAGGGCAACTTAGTGAACTACGCAAACAGCATAAATAGACAGAGACAAACGCACTTCCTTTGCAAAAGTACATCCCTTTGTTTCCCTTCCTATACAGCAAGGTGCTTTTGTTTATTAGCGTTTGTTTGTTTGTTTGTGACGTGTCTTTGAGATATTTGGGGACTGTTTTGCAGAGTGATTTTTGTCTTTTATGTGTTTTCTTTGTTGTTATTTTGTTTAAATTATATTTTTGCTGGGGCATTTTTTATTTTTGCTCGTCATTTATTTTATTTTTTTGGTTCTGTTTGTGTATGATTTTGGAATGGGGGGGTGATATTCCTGCGGGAAAAGGGGTGTAACCCTCATTTGTGGTGGAGAAGTGATCCCCAGGTCTGTGTGAATGGTGTATGAATGTACAGTGACATAATTGGAGCCGCGTCATGGCGTTGCTGCTCACAAGTCCTGCATGGTGGGCTTGTGCCAATCCAATGTGATGAGGATGTGGGGTGTGTGTGCTAGGGACCACAGTGGTGTGCATGCATGCATTCTCATTGTGCCATGATTAATGTGTGTGTTTAACGTGCAAAGATGCATATGTGAGCTGGCATGAGATGGGGTCCCAGTGCATATGCAGAGTCACCTTGAAGGGAAAAGACAGGAGGATGTTAGTAGTGCATGTGCCCCTTGTGATGTGTGCATCATGGGGGGGACAGTCATGCCTGCCACCCATGTCACTCACAAACCAGCCAGCTGTCCCCATACATGTTCTGTTCGAAATCTGTGGGGATGGGGCTCTGATTGTATATGTAGCTGTCATGGGTGTCATGGGTAGTGTCATGTGTTGGGCTGCTGATGTCCTCCTGCAAGGTTGTGGTTAATTCCATGATGGCATGAGGGGTGAATCTGAAGATGCGAGACACCTCAGAATCACTCATGCCAAAGATGTCTATGCATGTGTGATATATCAAGTGAAGAGTGAGGGGCTTGTATCAGATAAGAATATTGTATTAGATTAGATTAAATTGTAAAGTTTATATAAGCAAATAAAAAAAAAAAAAAAAAACATCTCCAGTGCCCTCCTCAGTGCCCTCATCCTTCTTTTTTCATCTAAAGTCAGTAATATAGCTATGCGCGACGATGCCCCTGGCATGTTGGCATACAGATTGTTGTGCAACACGTGTGACTGCTCAGCTCCTCACTAACAGTGTTGCTTTATCTAAAAGGTAGACTTTTTTTCTCTTTTTAGACCAGCTTTTCTATGGTCTAATTTTAGACAGGACATTTTGCTGTTGCGCACACTGCGTAGCCTGCGCTGCCCTAACGTTCTTTTGTGGATCCCCGTAAGTCGCTCTGTGAATCTGAGCCTTTGTGTTTAACACATAAAATCCCCCCCAAAAAAATGACATTTAAGTTTTTGGCTGTAACATGACAAATTGTGGAAAATTTCCAGGGTTATGAATCCTTTTTCAAGGCACTGTAGAGAGGGTGAATTTTCCTAATAGGTCATGAGCAGCAATTCAAAACAAACAGGTAATATTTTTTTTATTCTATCCAAACGGGAAAAAACAACGTTTGGCTTTTAGTTATACTTTCAGTATGTAACAGAGGCTGTGTAGAGAGGACACAATAGGATCCCACTGGTATAGTCTGATAGACCTCCGAAGATAACAGAAGCATCACTTTTTAGCTGCAGCAATTACTACTACATCCTGAGTTAAAAAAATCATTCAGGAAGGACTTATTTCCTAAAATAGACACTATAGTAATTAGTAATCTGTGTTCCCTGTTGTCTACAGAGTTCTGTCTGATTACAACACAACAATGTCATTGATTCCTGCCTCTGTAATATAGAAGTGAGCTTTGGGTATGGTATATGCACAGGGGGATGGGAGAGGAGATTATCTTTCAGGAGCATGTTGCATGAGCTCACCAATCACTCTTCTTATCTGACAAGAACCTGCATTCTGCTAAACTTTTTTTCCGGGACTGGAAGCAAACAAACTTATTAAGAAAACACATATACAAAACTGCTTTAACAAAAAATGTCTTAATAAATGTGAATTAATGTGGTTTAGTTAATGTGGTTTAGTGGTCTAGTTAGAAATGATAACCTTTACAACTGACGTTCGAACTATAAAAAAAAAGGATTTATAAAATGTATCAATACCATTGGTTGAAACAGTAATTTCCAACCTCTTATGAACTAATGCAAATTGGATAAATTGTGATCTAATTTTCATTTTTAAAGTTCTTATCCAGAAGCTGAGCATCCTCTTATTAGATGGGTATCTGTTTCAGATTACTACAAAGAAGTTAGTCCATGAACTACCATTAATTCAGCCAATTGGTAAAAGATTTAGCCAGAATAATGTTATGGATACACAGAAATTTGGGGGACAGACCTAAAAACTTTCCATGTCAAGCAGAAAGGTTCATAGACTCAGCAAACTTGTCTGCCTATAGCAGCACTTTTTCAGGGATAGAATCATCGTTAAAGTGTTACTAAACCCACAACAGTAAAATTAGTCTGTATATGCAGTAATGCATGCTTGGTATAATCATTGTGGAGCATTGTGTATAAAGGCTGTGTGATCCTGTCTTCTCTGATCCTCCTCTTCTTTAACTGACTCCAACCCATCTCCTGATAGAACAGAGCTTCAGGGGTCAGACTGCACATGCTCAATTTGGTGTGTATTGCTAGAGAGTTTTTTTCTTTCTTGGGAAAGTGCATGTGATCAGGGCCAATCAGTACTGTCCAGACTAAGGGTCAGGGGTCCTGCATCCTGATAGGTCAGTCAGTGCAGTATAAAAAATAGCTTTAACCAGGCACTGATATAGGTCACAAGACTGCTATATACTGCTGATGAGAAACTGTATTTAGCAGTTTATATTTACTAAAACTATTGCATTTCCATGTTCTGTGTACTGTGGGAGACCAGATGTAGTAAAATGCATTTTGGGTTTAACAACACTTTAACCACTTTAGCCCCGGACCATATTGCTGTCCAAAGACCAGAGCACTTTTTGTGATTCTGCACTGCGTCGCTTTAACTGACAATTGCGCGGTCATGCGACGTTGCTCCCAAACAAAGATGGCGTCCTTTTTTTCCCACAAATAGAGCTTTCTTTTGTGGGTATTTGATCATCTCTGCGGTTTTTATTTTTTGCGCTATAAACTAAAACAGAGCGACTATTTTGAAAAAAATGCAATATTTTTTACTTTTTTCTGTAATAAATATCCCCCAAAAATATATAAAAAAAAATAATTTTTCCTCAGTTTAGGCCGATACGTATTCTTCTACATATTTTTCGTAAAAAAAATCGCAATTAGCGTTTATTGATTGCTTTGCGCAAAAGTTATAGCGTTTACAAAATAGGGGGTAGTTTTATGGCATTTTTATTATTATTTTTTTTTTACTAGTAATGGCGGCGATCAGCGTTTTTTTTTCAGTACTGCGACCTTATGGTGGACACTTCGGACACTTCGGACACTTTTGACACATTTTTGGGACCATTGGCATTTTTTTAGCGATCAATGCTATAAAAATGCATTGGAATACTATAAAAATGCCATTGGCAGTGAAAGGGTTAACACTAGGGGGCGGGGAAGGGGTTAAGTGTGTTCCTATTTGTGTTCTAACTGTATGGGGGGTGGACTTACTAGGGGGAATCACTGATCTTCCGTTCATACATTGTATGAACAGAAAATCAGCGTTTCCCCCGCTGACAGGAACGAGCGCTGTGTGTTTACACACACAGCTCCCGTTCCCCGCTCTGTAACGAGCGATCGCGTGTGCCCGGCGGCGATCGTGCCCGCCGGGCACACGCACGGGACTCGGGGGCGAGCGGGGGGCGCGCGCGCGGGTCGGCGGCGCGCACGCGCCCCCTAGTGGCCGTCGAAAGTGGCGACGTAGAGCTACGGGCTCTCGCGCAGCAGTGCCGACCTGCCGCCGTATTACTGCGGTGGCTGGTCGGCATGCGGTTAAACTGGCCACAGAAGGATCTATTTAATTATGGCTATTCCTGTTTGTCAGAACTAGATCTAATGATCAACTTCTCACGAACAGGCTTGTTGATAAGTCTTTGGTTGGCTGCAGTGCTGATCAATGCAACCTGACAGTGGAGGAGTCCTTGATATTAACTCCCCTGGCGGTACTCCAGAGTCTGGCTCGGGGTGGAATTTCAGGACCAAAAGCGGTAACCCCGAGCCAGAGTATGTTACTCGTCACCTGATTGGCTGAAAGCACAGGCACTGCAATTGGATGCCTATCTGCAAGGTCCCACTGCTCGCCGCCTTCACCTGCATGCCTGGCCCACCACGAGACAGGGTAAGTACTGGGCAGATGGCGAGTGGTGGGTAACAGTGGCAGAATTTGATGGGCACAGTGACAGCATTTGTTGGGCACAGTGGCAGCATTTAATGGGGTACAGTGGCACTATTTGATGGGCACAGTGGCAGCATTTGATAGGGGGTACATTGGCAGCATTTGATGGGGGACGTTGGCAACATTTAATGGGGCACAGTGGCACTATTTGATGGGCACAATGGCAGCATTTGATGGTACAGTGACAGCATTTGATGGCATGGTGGCTGCAATTGATGTCACAGTGGCTGCGTTTGATAGCACAGTGTCTGCAGTTGATGTGCACAGTGTCTGCATTTGATGGCACAGTGGCTGCGTTTGATGGACACAGTGGCTGCATTGGATGACAAAGTGGCTGCAATTGATGGACACTGTGGCTGCGTTTGAAGGGCACAGTGGCTATGTTTAATGGCACATGGTTGAATTTGATGGGTACAGTGAGGCTGCAATTGATGTTTTTTTTTTAATTGTTAAATTGAGTTTGCGCCCCCCCCCACCCCAAAAAAAGCACCAGCTGCAACTGACTGGGAAAGGGACTTACTGTACTCCGAAGGGAAGAAGGATATTTAGTGCTCATTCACATGGATGTTGTGAATTGCCATTTCAAACAGCTTGTAAAGTAGCGTTAATGCCTATTAGAGCCAGCAGCTTGGAAAAATAGAATAGAAGGAAGGGAATAACGGCACTCCGAATGATGTGATGCCTTTGGAAATTATGTAATGGTGGCTCTAATAGCACATCTTAGTTAGTCAGTATATTGTAAAAAAAGGAGGCAGCCATCCTCAGAGGGTGTCCATGACCTCTGTCAGCAAGAAAGGAGTATAAGAAGGGGAGGAGGCGCCAACTGAGATAGTCCTACTGTTAATTGAGGGGCAGCACAGTGGTGTAGTGGTTCCAATCCCGACCACGACACCATCTGCCTGGAGTTTGCATGTTCTTCCTGTGTCTGCGTGGGTTTCCTCTGGGTACTCCGGTTCCCTCCCACACTCCAAAGACTTGCTGGTAGGTAAAATTGAATCTTGTCCAAATTGGCCCAGTATACTGTATATGTGTGTATGACTGTGTGTCCCAAGCGTGTCAAGATCCTACGGGGTAAAATGACTGCACCAGCCAAGCAGACACTGGCTGGAAAAAGCACCCAGAGGCTATTCAGTTTGCATGCGTAGCGCTTTACAAGTCATTCATTCATTCATTAGTGTAGTATGTACACTTCACTGGGTGAAGATTCCCGTCAGGGATAGAGGTGTCCTGGGGTATGTTGATGCTGCTCTGCAGGCTCTGGTAATGTTCCCTTGGCTGTAGGGGTGTTGAATCCGGTCACAGGCTTCTCTGCGGTGTCCACTTGACAGGAAGCTCCACGCTGGCCAGTCTGGAATGTGGAAGCGGAAGTGACGTCACCACGGTAGGGCGAGCATTTAACCATAGAATGGAGAATGTACAGGCTGGAACGCGGAAGTGACGTCATCACGCCAGGACAAGCATCCAAACCAAAGAGTGGAGAATGTACGGGCTACACGCTCGCTGCTTACAGCTCCTTCTACTGGCCTGCTTGCTCTCGTGAGGAGAGTAGCTTAAATACATGGGCAGGAAGTCCGCGGCTGTGGAACCATTAGTGGACCCACACGATTGCAGAAAGCTTAATAAAAAAATAATTAATTCAAAACCAATTGTTTAGTAGAGCATGTATGAAAGATAAATATTTAAAGATAAACACGTCATAAAATTATAAATAATAATAAAATAAAAAGAGAAACATTTCAAGATTAAGATGCACTGTACAAAATGAAAAAAATTATGATAAGCAATGGAACACATTGTTTGGGGGTATGAAAAATAGGACAAAGCTAAGTCTGGGGTCTGTGGTAACATTTACAGTTCATGCGTACAGTGAGCAGCATACAAGGACCCTATTGGCTGCCCCCACTGCTCCTGACATGCCAAATCAACAAATGTGATTACACACTGTCAGTCTGAATGAGTCATTGATGTGCTGGCAAGTTGCAAAGTAGTGTTCAATCCCAAGACAATATTTTAAAGGGGTTGTAAAGGTGTGTTTTTTATTTTCTAAATAGGTTCCTTTAAACCCCTTGGCGCTATTCCTGAGTCGGGCTCGGGGTGGAATTTCAGAACCAAAAGCGGTAACCCAGAGCCAGACTCGGAATCGCCTCGCAGCATCCACAAGCAGGGAATTACTTAACTTGTCCCTGGATCCTGCGATGTCTCTCCGCTGTGTGATCGAGCGGTGTCCTCGCTCGATTCACACAGTGCCTGTGTGCCGCCTAACTCCGTTCCCTGCTTACGGAGGCGGAGATCGGCGCCAAATTCAAAAAAGTAAATAAACACATTACATACAGTTCACTGTAATCTTACAGATTACAGTACTGTATGAGAAAAATACACACCATTTGTCCCTAGTGGTCTGTCCAGTGTCCTGCATGTACTTTTATATAATAAAAACTGTTCTTTCTGCCTGCAAACTGGAGATGGTCCATAGCAACCAAAAGTGTCCCTTTATGTCAAAAGTGGTTTTAGAGCAGCTAGAAAACAGCGATAATAAATTATAATCACTTGCAGAATTGAGCGATAGAGATTTGTGGGGAAATTCGTCATAAAAAAATAAAAGTAATGACAGCGACAATTCTGCAACTGAGCAAATTTCAGTGATTTTGATTTGATTACATTATTGAATAATTTTTATTATAATTACATTATTATTTGTTATAATTATTTATAGTTATTTATTATATTATAATTTATGATTTTTTTTTTAAACTTTATCATACCCAAGAGATGTCTACTAGACTCTTGTTTGGACAGATTTAGGTGAGTTATTCCTAAGAATTACAAGCCTACAGTATAAAATGCCAAATTTCCATGCAAAATAATTGTACCGCTTTCTGCATCTAAAATCTGACATAATCATACCGCCAGGGAGGTTAAGCTAGTACATTGTTGGTTCACTTACCTTTTTCTTTCGATTTCCCTTCTATATGTTTTTTTTCTTTGTCTGAATTTCTCACTTCCTGTTCCTCCTCAGTAAGCTTGCCCCCAATCATTTGAGCCGTTCTGGCTGGGGGTTAGTCAGCATGCTCGCCCCCTCCCTTGGGACTACATTCATCCCTTGGGACTACACTAGCTTAAAGGAACCTAGAAACAAACAAAAAAAAACCTTTACATCCCCTTTAAGGACGTATGGGGTAACTTGATTTGTTTTAAGATTTGTAGTAAAGGAAACATTTGAATAAGAGTCGCAGTAACAAAAGATGGTACAACTGCTTAATAAATGTCAAGAGTCAATGACTTTTACACACACTGGCAATTTATGATGGATACCTTTGTTTATTCAATAAAATATATTTTTATTTATACTGTAGATATTGTACTAATGCGTTATTCTATCTTTAGCTGTAAAATAACATCAAGAGAATACTGCGAGTTCATGAAAGGATACTTCCATGAAGAAGCAACATTATGTTCACAGGTATGCTTTGATAGACTGATTTTTCTGTATAAATAAATAATGTTCCCTGAGAATTTCATTTTCTATTCTTTGTTAACTAGATAATATTTCACTTGTTTAAAAAAGAAGCAGATTTTTTTTTGTATCCTTTATAATCTGGGGGGGTATATAAATTAGTCTTGGGAATGTCAGGGGGTGGTCAGAAAATATACATATTACAGAACCCCCTTCTCTTGATGACATCAGGGACTAGCACATACATTCCATATTAAGTGGTAACAGAGGCAAATGGAAATTAAGCATTAAACTGCCTGGCGAGCAGGCATCTCACCACTCTTGGCAGGCTGTGACAGAGGAGGTGGCAGCCAAATCCTTTGATTGAGTTGCATTACTGTGAAGTCTCTGTTAACTACTAAGTTGAGGTTTATCCATTAAATATATGTCTGTGCTTTATATGAAGATTGTCCTCTTTCATGATGCCAGCTTTCTAATTTAATGAGCCTTTATGACCACTCTTATTAGGGGGTCACAAGCACTCTGATATTCCTTGCATGAGAGTGGATGGTGTCATCCTGGCTATCCTAGGGAGTCTTACCTCCATCAAGGCTTGTGGGACTTTGATTGCTTATATAATTTATCTCTCTCCTTTTTTTGGACATTTTATGGGCACTTTTTTCCATTTATGTTCAAAGTCACAATTTCATTACACCTTATTACAGTAGGTTTATTGGTCATTATGGATGTTCATAGGATATTGATGACAGTAGTCGCCATTTTATTACACTGTATTTGTTTTATTATATTGGTTACTAATGATGTTTTCCGAGTATTGATGTTAGTAAACATTCTGCACTGGTTGATTTATATGTTTGCCTGGTATCAAGGTATAGTATTCTTCCACCATAAGAGCAGATTTCAATTGTTTTTAATGTAGCCAAAGTGGCCAGGAAGTCTGCTGGACGATGTGATAGATGATGGATTTACATCAGGGGGACATTATATATGGAATTTTTATTAAAAGGCTCCATCATGGTGAATGTGTATGTATTTATGCACATTTTAACTATCATACTTATTGCCCTGGGGGGGAGGGGGGAATATCTGGAGGACCCATTATTCTAAAGGGGGCTTCCAAATTCCTGTAAGTCCCCCTTCACACATCCTCTTCGAAATCGTATATGGAGAAGGGGTCCTTTTCCCCCAGCATTAAGAAAAGGTGCTTTGCAAGGATTCCCCCCCCCCCCTCCCCTTTCCTCCATTGCAAGGTACCATCTAATGTTGAAAGACATGTGACCTGGTATGGTTCAGGAAGAGGGGCTAAATGCTCACAGCTGTCCTGGCCACCTAGGTCGCATGCCTGGATAAGGGTTCTAGCTCGTATTTTAGGTGATCATGTTCCCTGTGGCAGTGCCCAGCTACCAATGCCGCTTTTTAAACAAAAGCTTGCAAATTAGCCTTGAAAGAACTTCAACAACCATAGACTTTGATAGGGTTCAGTGCTGTGTTTGGTGAACCTAATGCAAATCAAACTTTGCCTGACTCATCCCTAGAAACCATCTGGAGTGTGTAAACGGTCAGTCAGATAACTTCAGTTAACATCTCAGTGAGATTTATAACCCCATGATGATTGGACTAATAAAATTGGATTACCCATAACGATGTATTTGCTGAGATATTCTAGTTGTTTGCATATATTTTATATTAAACTAAGATTAGTATACCTTGCATATATAATTATGCAATTGAATCTTCCTATTTTTTTAGGTACATTGCATGGATGATGTTTGTGGCCTTCTGCCATTCTTGAATCCAGAGGTTCCAGACCAATGTTATAGGTTATGGCTTTCTCTTTTCCTTCATGCTGGGTATGTTTTGTTACCTTTTTTTTCCCATTTCCAGTTCCAAATTTGACCCATCTATATGTATATGCATTGCAACTATGTGGCTTCTTTTCTAGTAAAACTCAAAGTATGGTGTTTTTTAGTGAGCATTTTTGCATGAAGAATGGACCTCATTATCGTTATCCAATTAATACTAAATAACTATCTAATTAGTAAATAACTAGGTAAATTGATGCTATAAATATTATACACATAAAAAAAATTGAAATTACCTTACCTTACCTTTTCCAGGTTTCCGACCTCTTATATGTATATTAATACTACACCCAAGAGAAAAGGCATTAGGCCGGCCACGGGTGTCAAACATAAGGCCTTGTTATGTGGCCCACCATGGCCCCCGGCCGCCACCTAGGGCTCTTACCCACTCTTCTTGCCGTCACCTGTAAACACAGGAACTTCTGTGTTTACAGTGCCAGCTATGGTCTCCGTGACTCCCAGATCCCTGCAGACACTGACGGCATCGCTCACAGTGGGACACAGAGGTATAGAGTGGGGCCAGATCCAACAGAAGGATCTCCCTGCGACAGATGTGAACTGTTACTGGAGCCAAGTAAACAAGTCCACCTACACAGGTACTACACAGGAAGGGAACTGCTTAGTAGAGATGCAAGAAAACTTTGGGAAGGGGGGTTGGGGGGAATGTGGACTGTGGAGGTGTGGGGGCAGATCTGTGCAGAGGTGGGGGGGGGGGATGGTTGCAGACTCTCTACATAGGGCACCCCTGAAACCAGCATTGTGTACACAGCACACCCCTGAACATGGCAACGTATGCGTAGCTTACTCCTGAACCCTGCATTTTGTGCGTGGCGCACCCCTGAACCCTGCACCCTGTGTGCAGTGCACCCCTGAACTCTGCACTTTTTGTGTAGCGCACCCCTGAACTCTGCACTCTATGCATGGCGCAAATCTGAACCCTGCACTCTTTGCGTATTGCAGCCCTAAATTCTGCACTCTATACATAGCACACCTCTGAACATTGCATCCTGTGCATATAGCACATCTGAACCGTTCACTCTCTGCGTATCACACATCTGAATCCTGTACTCTGTACCCATGAACCTTCCACTTTGTGCATATCACAACGTCCTGTCTACGTCCTTTGGCACCTTGACAATAAAATAACTATTCTACAGAAGTTCTTCTTTCCATGGTGCGCGACCAATCTTCTTTTTCTTCAATTGCACATCTGAACCCTGCACTCTGTGAGTAGCTCACATCTAAACCAGGGACTTTGTGTGTAGCGCACATCTAAACCCTGCACCCTGTGCGTAGCGCACCATAGAACTCTGCGCTCTGTGTGTTGCGCACCCCTGAACCCTGCACGCTTGCAAATCGCACATCTGAATCCTGCACCTTATGTATATCGCACATCTGAACCATGCACTATGTGCACAGTGTACCCATGAACCCTGCACTCTATGCATAGCACACCTATGAACCCTGCACTCTGTGCATAGTGCACCCATGAGCCCAGTGCTCTATGCGTAGTGCACCCCTAAACCCTGCACTCTGTTTAATGCTCAACCCTGCTCTCTGAACACAGCACACCCCTGAACCCTACACTCTTTAAGTAGCACACTCTTGAACTCTGCATTCTGTATGTAGTGCAGCTCCTAAACCCTGCCCTCTGTACCCACCACACCCCTAAATTCTGAGCTAGTTATTACTTAAATTAAAAAAACAGTAATAACTAAATGCAGAGGCAATTATATGATAAAGAGTGGATACATGGTTTTTAGATATAGAATTGGCCCTTTCAGGACAACCATGTTGCTGATGTGGCCCCTGATGAATTTGAGTTTGACACCCCTGAACTAGGCAGTTGAAGTATGTGTGATTGCTATAAACGAAACACCCTTATGCCCTGTACACACGATCGGTTTGTCTAATGAAAACGAACCGATGGATTTTTTCATCAGATATCCGATGAAGCTGACTTTCATCAGTCTTGCCTACACACCATCGGTTAAAAATCTGATCGTGTCCAACGCGGTGACGTAAAAAACGACGTGCAGAGATAAATTAGGTTCAATGCATGCCGAGCATGCGTTGACTTGATTCTGAGCATGCATGGATTTTTGACCGATGGATTTTCCCACAGGCGATCGTTTTTTTAACCATACGAATTTAAAAGAGGTTCTATTTTTTTTCACCGATGGGAATAAAACTGATGGGGCCCACACACGATCGGTTCGTCCGATGAAAACGGTCCATCGGTCCGTTTTCATCAGACGAGCCGATCGTGTGTACAGGGCATAAATCACCTCAAGCAATGTTTTTAAACCTATCAGGTTCCATTTCAACTATTCTAAAATGCATTTGCCAAGGTATAATATACAGCTGTGCCACTGCAATGTACAGCTAAAAGTTTTGTAATATATCATGCAGTTCAATGTTTGGCATTACTATACTACAAACATCTTTGAAGTATATCTTTAGTGTAATATATAAGAGCACATACTTATACTTATGTTGTTAAAGACTAAATCTCAACCCTAAATTGAATAACATTTCCCTAATTCAGACAATTTTTCCCCCTAAAATTTCTCTTCCATTAAATAAATAAATAAATCTGATATCAATGTTACAGTGGAAGTATTTGTCTCTTGTGGGTTCCCTTGAGTGTTTACACATAAGCTAGCTAGAGTTTATTTATGACAGCTCCATTCACAAAGCAGTATCTACCGCTTTAAGATCTGTGATAAAATACCTCTTAGCGTTTTTCAAAAACTTTTTTGCAAATCACAAAAAAAGCTATTAAAATACAGCTTGAGCTGTTTTCTGAAATGATGTGGTATTTTAGTAGTGAAAGCTAGCGGTATATTAATGCTAGCAGTAGCCATCATCCTTAACAACCAGTAAACAGCTGGTTGTTAAGGATGCAGTGCCTGCCCGCTCCTTAACAACCAGCTGTTTACTTTTTTATTAAACAAAAAATCCATCCTGCACTGATGCTGAATGACAGTTCGCTGTCTCCCGGTCGCAAACTAAATTAAGGGGTGGGGGTCACACGATGGCGTCCTTCTCATTATGACAACGTCAACCCATCATGCCTGTGTCAATGACATCATAGGGGGTGAGGTCACCTGGTAACTTCATTGGGTGGCCCTGCCCCTTAGTTTATTTAGCAGTGGAACTGTCTGAGGCAAGCGTCGGTGTGGGTTGTTTTTTTTTTCCATTCAGGTCGGCAGTCAGCGTTCATCCTGATTGACGTTTGATCCCCTTTTCTGACCAGCCAGGCTGCATGTTCAGATAATGGTCTGGGGGGAATCCCACTCTAAATGAATAAGACCTGAATGGTTTGGTGTGAATTGGGGGGGGGGGCTCGCTGTTTTGAAGAAAAAAAATGTATTTCCGGCAATTCTTTTGTTTTCTTTCTACTGTCAGTGGGGAATCATGGTTATTAAAGACCCGGCAGCCGCCCGCTGCTTGACAACCTTGATATTTACTGTATGTTTAGGACACCGGCGGCTGCCGACTCCTTAACAACCAGCGAAAGTTAAAAACATTCCTTAACTTTCGAATGCCTGGACTACTACTTATTTACTGCATGGATTTATTTATTTTCTTTAGTGAATATACTTTACAACTGAATCTACCAAGTGTTTTTGCTTTTTGAGGTAAATATTGCTTAAAGAAATTGTGAATTTACATTTTCAGCATTGCATGCGATATTTGGGACAGATGTGTCAGATCACCTAAATACCACATGTGATCTACTTTAGTGAATAGAGGCCATTATCCTAAAAGTTGTGAGAAGTTATGAAAGATACTTGATAGAAAACTCCAGCTGCTGTTGGAAGCAGAGGGACGCCATTTAGGATTCTATTTGGGACGTTTATATGTATGACTTATTGCTCCTGAAGAAGCATTTTGTGAAACATGTTGAGCTTACAGGCATTTATATAGCTATTTGTATGCGTATTGCTGCTTATCATGTTGTGACCTTTGTATTGAGATCACTGTTTGTTCAAAGAAACAAACATTTTAATGTATTTTTCTACTATGTAATAAACGTGGTACCATAAAATACCCATTCTTAAAAATTCTATATATAGAAAACTCCAGCAAAGATAAAAACAATAAATGAAAAGCCCCTTAGAAGATAAACTAAAAAAGCATCTTTTGCTGCACTACTCATTTTCAATCTGTCGTTGTCCCCAAAGTACTTCTTATGCAATACAAGATGTCTTCAGGCTCCTAGGTTGAATGAAGGTCTACAATCCACCTAACTCACTTTTCCCAGGCTGTCATTGGAACAGGAATAAAGGGTACTTTTTTCAGTGGGGACACTTTCTTTGGTCACAACTGACTAAGAGGTCTTAAGCATTCCGGGCCAGATTCAGGTACAATTGCCCTGGCGCAGAGTATCAGAGATACACTACGCCGCTGTATTTTACCTGGCTCTAAGTCGAATCCAGGAAGATTTCAGCCCGTAAGGTACGGCGGCGTAGTGTATTTCTCACGGCGGAATCGAAATACACGATTAGGGGGCGTGAAGCATTTAAATTAGGCGCGTCCCCGCGGCGATCGAACTGCGCATGCTCCGTTCAGAAATTTCCCGCCGTGCATTGCGTGAAATAACGTTGTTACGTAATTTTTTTTTTTTGAGTAGAGTCGTTTACATACATTTCTATTCCCGGAAGACTTACACAAAAAAATAAAATGAAATTCGGCGCGGGAACGACGGCCATACTTAACATGGGCCGTCTAACTATAGACCAGCTTATAGCTGGTATAACTTTACACAGCAAAAAGATGACTAGAGATGCGGTAAGAGATTGCGAAGGATGATCGTAACTTCGTGGATCGCTGGAAAAAGCTCATTTGCATACCCCGACCCGAACTCCACCCAGTGGCTGCACCCAGAGTAGATCCGAAGGCGTATGAAGACGTAAGCCTGTCGGATCGAAGCCTGAAGCCGTTGAATCATGGTTTGAGGATTCAAACTAATGATACGACGCGCGTAATTTGAAAGTACTCCTAACAGGAGATAGACCGGAGTAATGGCTCTGTTAATCTGGCCCTCCATACTTTATTTAAAATTAAAAATGTTTGGCTTTTTTTTTAACTGAGTTTATTGGAAACAATCAAAGACAGACATAGACCAATGCAATTACAGCATCATATGACGATTACATAAAAGAAGGAACACAAAAGAAGTAATTATTGCAGAGTAGATGGAATCCCCACATCAAAAATAGGACACAAAATAATGAATCCATAGAGAACATTTAGAGCCGGTTCACACTGGGGAGACTCGTCAGGTGACTCAGTCACCTGACGAGTCGTGTCCCATTCAATGCAATGGAACCGTTCTAATAAGAGTGACGCAAGTTGCTCCGACTTATAAAAAGGTTCCTGCAGAGTCACCCCCGGAGTCGCGGAAGTGTGAACCGGCTCTTAAAGTGATACTAAAGTCGTGTGGTTTTTTTTTTGGCTTAAAAATAACAAACTTATGTTACACTTTCCTGCTCTGTGTATTGGTTTTGCAGAGTAGCTTAGATCCTCCTATTCTCGGGTCCCTCTTTGGTGCTCCTGGCCCCTGGCCGCAGCTCTGTGTGTCCATTCAGACAAGAAGGTAGGCCCCGCCCCCTCTCTCTCATTGGCTCACTAACTTTGACAGCAGCAGGAGTCAATGACACCATGCTGCTGTCTCAGCCAATGAGGAGGGGAGACCCGGCCTCCGAGTCTAAGCGCTGCACAAACTGTTGGCGCTATATAAATCCTGTATAATATAATATAATAATAATAATGATAATACAACATCGATAGATTGAGATGGGCTTAGGTAAGTATTGGGGGGGCTGAGGGGGGCTGCTGCACACAGAAGACTTTTAATCTTAATGCATTAAATGCATTAAGATAAAAAACCTTCTGCCTTTACAATCATGTTAAACACGATATTGTCTGTAAGCATCTTATTGACAATTCATAATAGATAGGCAAAAGAGGAAAGAAAAACCTGGAGCTAACAATACATGTACAGTACCCTCATGCCGCGTACACACGGTCTTTTTTTGCGATGAAAAAAACCGACGTTTTTTAAAACGTCATTTAAATTGATCGTGTGTGGGCAAAACGTCGTTTTTTGTCTTAAAAAAAACGACCCAAAAAAAATTCCAACATGCTTGAATTTTTTGTGTCGTTTTTCAAAACGTCGTTTTTTGTTTCACAAAAAGTCACCGTGTGTAGCAAAAACGTCTTTCAAAACGACGTTTTTCAACCCGCGCATGCCCAGAAGCTAGTTATGAAGCGAGCTTCAATGGAAAAGAGTGGTGAACGTAACCTCGCTTTTTGTGAAAAAACGATGGTGTGTAGGCAACATTGTCTTTGAAAAGTGACGTTTCAAAAACGTCGTTTTTTACTTCACAGAAAACGTCGTTTTTTTTTTATCGCAAAAAACGACCGTGTGTACGCGGCATCACAGTTAGGCATTCTACAACACGTGCCTGTTCCCAAAGCAGAGAGGAAAATATAAATAAGTGGACAGAGCAGTGAGTTGTATAAGCATATCCACATCCTAGAGTAGGGGTAAACTTTTTTTATCAAATGAATAGGTAAAAAAAAACACTGCTCTACCCAGGGTCAGATATTAGCCATAGACCCCAAGGCTCATAAAACTTTTTAGGGCATCCTCTTGCTTCATAAATCAATTTATACATAGACAAGGTGTGATTTAGAACCTTTTTCCATAGCCCATTATGGCGTATCTAAGGCCGTATTAAGCACTATCGTCTTACGGGCGTAGTAAAAAAGAGTCTGAGGAAGTGTTTAGTAACTGCAGACACCTCCGGGTCTTCAAAAATTTCTAACAGACACCACTTAGGACAGAAAACATTTGGGAGGTCAATCAGGTATCAGCCGTCACCTGTGAAAGGTTTGGCTTTAGATATACTTTAAGAATAGTGTATTTTTTGAGTAAAATCCACTTATAGAATAATAGGATGTAAGTTGAGCAGGAATATAAATCCAATATGTTTACCTTGTATTTGTAATGTTTTACAGCATCTTGCATTGTCTGGTCTCTGTCTGTTTCCAAATGACTATACTACGAGATCTTGAAAAGCTGGCAGGTTGGCATAGAATCTCCATTATCTACATTTTAAGTGGGATTACTGGGAATCTTACTAGTGCCATCTTTCTGCCCTACAGAGCCGAGGTAATCTTACTATGATTATACTATTTTAAAGTCATAATGTCAAAATAGAAATAGGTATATTTCAGTATGTCAAATTACTGTTTGCAACATTGTTTGGAAGTATATAGTGTAATGGAATCTATAAAGGCTGAAATGGGAATGCAGAGGATTTTTGGTTCTGATGCCCTGTTGTACTAATAGTGACATAAACAATAGCAAATGCTGCAGCTTTGTGTAGATACTGCAAAGGTATATTGCACTTTAAATACTTATGATGACTTATGATGTTTCCCCTCATACTGGCCCACTAATACTCTACTACCAATTGAAGTGGTTATTTGCACCGCGTAAGTTTGATTAGGCTATTAAAGCATATCTAAACCCAAAAACAAATGTTAATATGTAACTGCTTACCAGGCCTAAAATGTGGTGGCTGCATTTGTGTTTCTTTTTTATGCTATAATTATTTGATTTTTTTTTTTTGCTGTATTTGCACCCGGTAAATCTGTGAATATTACACTTGGGTGCCTTTGAGTAGTTACTCTCAATCCTCCACTATATCACTGGAGGGAGATGAGTTGTCACCCAGTCTACTGTCCTTATTTGCACTACTAGAGGTCTTCCTCTCTACATCTCCATTACACAGTGGACCAGTCTAATTGGTAGTTTACAGGGGAAAGCTTGTAGGAGGGATGTAATTATTTTGCTTTCAGTTTAACTTGCATGAAGTTACAAAGATAGGGTGTTTCTGCCAAGATCAACAGGCATGTAGTATACTTGCTGAAAATGTTCTTAGATTAGATTGTAAGCTCCTTTAGGGCAGGGACTGATGTGAATGTACAGTATGTAAAATGCTGTGTATATTGCCAGCACTATATAAATACTTGTAATAAATAATAATAATAGCCTGAATTTTTTTTTACGAATGCAACAACCACAGCTAAGGACTGGTAAGCTGAAATGTACTACATTTTTATTCTTAGATTTAGATATCCTTTAAATAAGTCTGTGCATGGCCCTGACGTCAGATTGCTCATTATTATGTTACCCCAATATTTCATATTCCTGATATGTGCCTGCTGTACTGTGTGTTTAAAAGTAGTCTGTTCTCTTTACATTGCTTGCTTTGTGTGAAATATCTGGTGATCCTGCCAGTCTTTCTGCTCTCTTATTTCAAAGAGTCCACACTAGGCATGAGAGCACATCCATTCCAGTGTGGTCAGTTTTCTGGCTGTGCTGTCCTCCAATGGCCAAGACTTATGCTGACACGCCCCTTTTGCACAACTGTTCACTTGGAAGATCAATGTACTGCTAAGAAAAAGTGAAAAGTTCCCTTAGTCAGCTGAGAACAGAGATTATGTAATCACTTATTAAAAAAAGGGGCAAAATGAGCAGTTTTTGTCTCGCAATATCTAATGCCAAGTACACACGATCGGTTCATCCGATGAAAACGGACCGATGGATTTTTTCATCAGATATCTCATGAAGCTGACTTTCATTAGTCTAGTTAAAAATCCAACGCGGTGACGTAAAACACAACAACGTGCTGAGAAAAATGAAGTCCAATGCTTCTGAGCATGCGTCGACTTGATTCTGAGCATGCATGGATTTTTGACCGATGGATTTCCCCACAGACGATCGTTTTTTTCTACCGTTTTTTTAACCGTCAGAAAATTTTAAAACAGGTTCTATTTTTTTCACCGATGGGAACAAAACCGATGGGGCCCACACACGATTGGTTCATCAGACGAACCGATCGTGTGTACAGGGCATAAGAATTAGTTCTAAACCTATTTAAAGGGCCATACAAAGACATATAAGGATGCTTACCTTAGCTGAATTCATACTGAAGGAATGTCATTACAAACTGACCAAGTACTTAAAAGGTAATGCTGCTTTCAATTGGATTGGTCAGATGTTACCAGCTAGTCCTGTATATACTACAGTTAACATTTGGAATAGTCAATTCTGTACCAGGACAAGCAAGCAATCACCTGGTTTAATCATCTGTGCCACGTCGCAAAGACAGAGGACTCTGTTGCGGAAAAGGCATCTATTGCTAAGTATTCTTGTTACATTTTCTAATATTAGTACTTTTGTTATCTGTATCTGTCATTACCTAATTAAATGGTATATATACAAGTGTTTGTGTGATCTCTCTTTGCATATCTCAAATTAAACCCCAAAAACCTAAACTATCACGTAACTGTGATAAAACACCATCTTCTGATCCTTGAAGTCATTTTTTTTTAAATTATATTTATTCATTACTACTGGTCATCTTCTTCCAATTCAGCCAGCCTCTTGCATGCATGTTCCTCTAGGCCAGCGATCCTCAAACTAAGGCCCTCCAGCTGTTGTAGAACTACACATCCCATGAGGCATTGTAATACACTGACAGTCACAGATATGACTAGGCATGATGGGAATTGTAGTTCCTGAACAACTGGAGGGCCGTAGTTTGAAGACCCATGCTCTAGGCTATCCATCTTTATTTATAGTGGTTTTGGGTGTATGGTAGTGACCTACGCACATGAACTTAATAAAACATTGGGCCTCTTTACTGGGCATGCAGGGGAAAACTGTTGCTGGGTGGAAATGTAGTCTATATTCTATTTTTCTTCTAAGGAGTTTTTGTGTGTTATTATTTCTTTTTATACCACTTTGATTCCAGTAGCAGTTTTTACCAGAAATGTCATCAGATATATTTTTACATGTTAAAACAGTGCTCCAGCCCCCCTTCCCTACTGTGCATGCACGAAGCGTGCTGCGCTTTCTGAATGGCCAGGAAAGGAGGAGGGGCCTGAACTTCTGACGTACCATGCCGCGGCAACCCCCCCTGGAGGGTGCCAAATGTGGTACCGGAGGGGGGAGCAGACAGATAATCGGAGCTTCCACTTTTGGCTGGAACGCCACCTTTAAGTTAATAAAGACTAATTAATGTGTAACCTCTTATTTAGTTCACAGTATGCTACCAAACAATGCCTTCAGCTTTCTTTCTTTGCAGAATGTTGGCTCTTTATTCTAGCTTCATCCAGGTTCAGAGAGTGTCTTGAGTTACTGTCTCATAGATGAGCTGTGTATACACAGTTTAGTCCCCTTCTGCTGCCACCCACCTTGGTACAATGTTATGCCGCGTACACACGATCATTTTTTGTGATGAAAAAAAACGACGTTTTCTGTGAAGTAAAAAACGATGTTTTTGAAACGTCACTTTCAAAGACGATTTTGCATACACACCATCGTTTTTTTCACAAAAAGCGAGGTTACGTTCACCACTCTTTTCCATTGAAGCTCACTTCATAACTAGCTTCTGGGCATGCGCGGGTTGAAAAACGTTGTTTTAAACGACGTTTTTGCTACACACGGTGACTTTTTGTGAAACAAAAAACAACGTTTTGAAAAACGACACAAAAAATTCAAGCATGTTGGAATTTTTTTTTGGTCGTTTTTTGGTAGACAAAAAACGACGTTTTGCCCACACACGATCAATTTAAATGACGTTTTAAAAAACAACGTTTTTTTCCATCGCAAAAAACGACCGTGTGTACGCGGCATTACAGTCTGTGTAATCACTGAAGGGGGTTTAGGAAATTTTTCTTCCTATCTGCTTTGGGCTAGTATCCGCCAAGCCTAGGGAGTGCTCTGTTTTATGACAGTTCTTTGTTCACAGAAGCAAAAACAAAGAAAGTTTATTTGAGCAAGAAAATGTTAAAAAAGGAGACTTCATATATATTCTGCTTTTTATAAAAAATAAAGATAAAAGTGGGACATTTAATTTTAAATACATTAGTGAAGAGATATAGAAAAGAACATTTTAAATGTTTTTTTATTTGTGTTTCACAAAAGAAAGGTACAACTTAAAAGTTAAGCGTACGATAATGAATATCATGAGAGATGCCACTAGGGGGAGTGTGGACACCATAAATCTCTAGGAGAGTAATCACCACTGAAGGAAACAATGTTGCAATATCATGTAATTGATAGGGAAAAGGCGGATACTATTTCAGAGAAAAAAAAGCTCTGAGTTATAGCTATATCTATAGTGTACACAGGATGAACAAAATAGAATTTGTTATTTATACAAAAAGTTGCCATGTGTAACAGGTGCTATCGGCGCCGTATTGAGTTCCACGCTGGAATGCATACGGCAACCGCGCAATGATGTCATCGCCCGGTGCCGCGTGCGTTCCACCGTGGAACGCGTAAGTGCGCCTCGTATTAGTGCTTATGCACTACACCTGCCTGGGTCCTATAAACAAAACAGTGTGCAGACTACACACTGTGCTATTATTGTTGGCTGTAGCCGGCCTGGCTACTAACAAACTACAGGTACTTTCCATCCCCTCAAGTAAACAAACAGTGCAACCCGGATTCAAGCTGGTTATCTACTGCCTCCTTCCACACTGCCTATCTTACTGTTGTGGCTGGGGACACCCTAGGATATACTGCAACCAGGAGACCCTCCAAGACGGCATCCCATTGCTGCAATACTCTGCTTACTCTCATCCTCTGCAAACGGATATGTAGCAACTTTACCTCATTTATACTACTTAGAGTTACCTGCTTCATATATTGCCCTTATCAAGTACTGTATTTAAATCTGGATTATTGAATACTAACTTGCTGCCTGGAATTACTTAGTGTGTCTTCAGCTGTCCGCTGTAGAATAACTTAAAGTACATGCACTCTCAACTCAGCTCAGCTATACTTGCCTCTCCTACGCAAATATTAATTGCATACAGTATTCTTAATTGCTGACATACGTTCTTAAATGTATATGTGCCTTGTCCCTAAAATGCTGAACATGTTCGCTCTAACATTTTCATGCTAAGGCTCGAAGGTATCTTATACCTGCTCCCTTAGTAGTCCAATGCATTCCTTTATGTTAAAGTGATATGATGTAGAGAACCCCCAAACTCCTGTTCTCTGATTGGAGTGACGCCTGGGGTCCCGTACTGATAATCACTGTACATGGAGAGCCTGTTTGGGAACCTCTAATGCAGTTGTGCTCGTTGATCTTTACTGTAATTTTTTTACGCTAGTGGTTGGAGGCATGTTGTAATACCTCCGCCCTTAGTAACTCAACACATTACTATATGTGAGAGAGATGATGTAGTGACCCCCCAAACTCCTGTTCTCTGATTGGAGTGACGCCTGGGGCCCAGTACTGAAATCTCACATAACATTGGGAGGTGCATTGAATTCTTTCCCTAACTCCCGTTCACCATAGTTTGTGACACCATGTCAGAAAATAGTTTTAATATTCATTTGTGAGGGTATCTGATTGTAAGGAAAAAATTATACAGGGAATTTTTATTTTCCACAATTAAATTATGAATAAAATAATGCAGGTATTAGAGAATTGTGCTAACATCTAATTCCTAATTTAGCCTGTTCAGGTTCAGTGTGTTCAATGTAAAAATGCAATACGTCTCTTGGTTGCAGAGATTTCTGAATCTCTCAGCATAATAAACATTGCTGGAAATGTGTTTAATTGCAAAGAGTTGTAGGCCATTGGTGTATTTATTATGTTTGACAGCAACATTTTGTGGCACACGACATGAATGAATGCAACCTTACTGAATATTGCAGTTAGGTTGGTTGAACCGTGGCGTATTTCTACCTGTATGTGAGAGGTCACAGAGGCATGATAGACAGTAGACCACATATTCTGTGGAGCAGTTTATGAATTGCGTAATGCCATACTGTATGTTTTCCTGGAATTGTTTTGAAAAGTAGTTTGTCAATGCAAAATGTATGCACTGGTCTTGTATCTCGATTTTTGCTATAAAAAAAAATAAAAAATGTTCAGGTCCTTAAGAAAGGGTAAAGGAGGAGGGGCGGTGTTTGGCTCCCTTATCTTGTTGGGTGCTATTTGATTAATTATGCTGGGAGCTTGTTTGAAGATAATTTATTTTTTTATTACATGGGAGATTTGGGCCTAGAATGGGATCTTGTTTTAGGATGTGTCATTTTCTCTTGATAGCTCTTTAAATTTTAAGCTCTATGATGTGTGTTATATTTAAGAAATGTTCTTGTTTAAATAAAGTACCCTAATTGTACAATACAGGACATAGAACTATTCTTAGAGCATGGATTATATACAGCTACCTTCGGGTGATTGGTTACTGGCAAAAAGCTTGCTAGGGTCACCCCTCAGAGCACCCCATAAAACCCTGTCCACGCTGTGAGGCTCCAGTGTTTTGCTAGTCAGGCTAGTGATAGCCTGTGAAAGGCTTTTAAGGGCTCATTTCCACTGGCGTTTTTACAGCCACTTTTCTGGGCGTTTTTTGCAGCTTAAAAACGCCTGTCCATGTTAGTCTATGGCCTCATGCCCACCATGACGTTTTTGAGCTGTAGATGGCTAAGCTGCAAAAAAAAAAACGCGGGACCAGGGCGTTCTGAAGCTCCAGCAATAGAGCTGTAAAAACGCTAGGCATTAAAAAACGCGCAAAAACGCCCATTTTTCCTAAAGTAAACATGGATAGGCGTTTTTAAGCTGTAAAAAACACTCAGAAAAGTGATTGTAAAAACGCCAGTGGAAATGAAGCCTTAAGCATTTACCTATGGACAATGTTGGGTACTGAAGTTTGTTGCCATTTTAAGTTCACAATCAAATTTAAGGCTTGACGTGTTTAGTATCGATTTACTCATTGCAACGTTATCTTTTATACTTTAACCATAAATGGGTAATATATTGTGTTTGTGTGCAGTAAAATTATGTTTTTACTGGAAATTTGCATTTAAGAAACGTGTGCTAACATCATGCATTATTTAAACTTGCAAGCACAACCATTTTATTTTACTTTGCTTCCAGAAAATATACATAATTGCTAAGGTGGATTAGAAAAAATCTTCAGGCGTAAAATCTGTATTTTAACATTTCTACAAGTAAGTTCCGGTTCACTCTTGTGCGATTTGGAAACCCTATGAATCCACTGCGGGTTTCCGCATCTCACCCAACTCGCAAGGTAGTTCACCATGCCTTATGCAAACTGCGGGAAGTGTCAATACATTGTTAATGACACCCCTCTTTTCATCTCGCATATCGCACTGTGAACTTACAGTTTGGACATGAATCGGATTGCATAGGTGTGAACACCCATTCAATTAGATACTGGTGCTGGCCAAAAAAAGGGTCCTGTGCGAGTTTGGTCAGAATGCGATGTAAATTCAGCCATACTATCTGTATGTCTGAAATCGCACCGCATGGACATCGCATGTGATTTGCACTGCAGTGCAGTAAGAATCACATGCGATCTTACACCATGCACTGGTGTGAACCAGCACTTTCAATTACTGTTTTATATTTAATCTGATGCACATACATTCTTCAGCATATATAATAGTTCTTTGAAGGCTGAGTACATCTCGCTTTTATGTCCATTAACAGTAATAAAAGTTGGGGAATCAGTGAAGTATTCCCCTCCAAATGTGATGTCCTGACATTGGGTGTTGCTATTGTTTGTAAGTTACTCACTTTCTTCAAGGCTTAATTTATTTTCCTGAAATGTGTGCAGTGTAAGTACCTAAATTTTACTTGGTATCAGCTTTTTTTGGGTCACTGTACAGCAGAGCTCAGACTGACAAAGGGAGAAGGAACATGCTGATAGGCGGATGGAACAAAGGGATTAGCCTATTAGTCTGCTGCTGGTCTTTTCAATGTCCAGTCACATGGTGGGGAGTGTGTGGGAGACCTATATGTGTTGCTGAACTGCAACTCCCTTCTGGAGAGAACAATGTGGTATAAATGTCAGTACTGGATGAACAGTAGTACCATTTAATTGGTAGCTAAAACCACTCCCTTGCATGTATTCTGTTGTGTATTTAGATGTTTGCCTGGCATTCAGCTTTAATCTATTATATTTTGGCTTATAAGTATCTCTTTTGCCAGTGTTAACAGGTCACACTATTTAATTTTATAATAATATTTTTTAATTCACACATAAATTAACCTTTTTATTATTTTTATTTTTCACTAGGTTGGACCAGCTGGATCTCAGTTTGGAATCTTGGCCTGCCTTTTTGTCGAACTCTTTCAAAGCTGGCAGATTCTAGCAAGACCATGGAAGGCTTTTTTCAAGTTGCTTGCCGTTGTCATCTTCTTATTCTTATTTGGACTCCTTCCTTGGATTGACAATTTTGCTCATATTTCTGGCTTTATAAGCGGCTTCTTTTTATCTTTTGCATTTCTTCCTTATATTAGTTTTGGCAAATTTGACTCATACCGGAAGAGATGCCAGATAATTATATTTCTACTTATATTTTTTGGACTGTTCTCTGGTCTAGTGTTTTTATTCTATTTTTACCATATCAAGTGTGAATGGTGTGAGTACCTAACCTGTATTCCATTTACAGATAAGTTTTGTGAGAAATATGACCTTGATGCACAACTTCTTTGACACTAACTACAGATTTTTATCTAAGCAATATTCTTAAGATATTTTTTATGTTTTTAAAATATGGTGTTATATGGTTATTATTAAAGGTACTGAAAAAATAACATTTATTATATCCCACCAGAGATGACATTAAAATATTACTGGGTAGTTAACCATATTGGCACAATGATTAAAAGTAACGGGTATACCAAGAGATCATTTTTGCTATGATGTGGGATTTTTTTTATTTTTTTTTATTCATATCTATATTAAAAAGTATATACCTAATGTGCACATTGTTAATTTAATCTGTATATATAGCATTGATAACCTTTGCTAAAATGTGTGTCAGATAGTTTTACTATCTGAAAAACAGTATTTTTTCATTGTTCACTTTTACTGAACAACAGTGTGACGTCTTTTTGATGAACTAATTTCATTGGTAGGTTTTTAAATATTATTTCTACTGAAGGCAAAGCCGCAGTAATTAAACCACAGGGTAGCGTTTTAGCTGCTTTGTCTGTTAAAAAGAAAAAAAAAAGAAAAAAGTTTTGCATACACCATTTTTAAACACTAATTTTGGTATATTTGCAACATTTCTACAAGTATGGACACATCATAATAAAGCAGAAGACTTTACTTGGCATGACTCACTTGTTTCTTTTTTATTAAACTGTCTTATTTAACACTGTGTTTCCTACTTCAGTCCTCAAAGACTAGCAATAGGTTGTTTTCTAGGCCTCCAGGAAATTACACCGCTGTATTTATTATACACAATTTAAGTGGTACACACCAATAATGAGTACCTCCAGAAAATACAACCTGTTATGCATGCCATACACAGTTTCTGTGAAAAAAATAAACAGAAAAAGCAAACACTATAAGCATATAATGTGTTAATCCATTAAACAGCGCTGTGAAAAATAGTGAAATTCTCCTAAGGTGTTTTAAAACAGCTCACAGTGAATAAAACTGATGATATAAATGTGAGTGTAAATAAAAAATCAATCCGTGAAAATGAGACAATAGTCCATAAAAAGTGATCCAAAAATCTTCAGAGGTCTTCCACCACACCAAAAAGTGAACAGTGCTTCCACCACCCATCAGAATGGTCACTCACCAGAACTAATTGCCTCAGCACTTGCGTACCTAGGCAGATAAGCTTGTAATCACCATAAGGGATCTTCCAAAGATCATGTGGGATCCTATGTAGTGCTCCAAATAATTTCAACGTGTAGGGAAAAGAGAAAATTGTACAATAGTGTGATATCGTCAAGCAGTTTTAATAGCACACCAAAAAACAAATCCAAAGGTTAAACTCACAGACAAACTCAAAATATGAGCAATGTATCACAGCAGTCACCGTCATCCTACAGATATTTTTGCAAGGTATAGCACTTGGCCACGGCGGACCCACGATCAGACAAAACGATCTCACCACTTGGCAGCTTGATTTTGCTGAAGACTGGTTCTCCTAGTTGGTAAATGGCTGTGCTGTGCAGTGTTTGGAGCCATTTACCAACTAGGAGAACCAGTCTTCAGCAAAATCAAGCTGCCAAGTGGTGAGATCGTTTTGTCTGATCGTGGGTCCGCCGTGGCCAAGTGCTATACCTTGCAAAAATATCTGTAGGATGACGGTGACTGCTGTGATACATTGCTCATATTTTGAGTTTGTCTGTGAGTTTAACCTTTGGATTTGTTTTTTGGTGTGCTATTAAAACTGCTTGACGATATCACACTATTGTACAATTTTCTCTTTTCCCTACACGTTGAAATTATTTGGAGCACTACATAGGATCCCACATGATCTTTGGAAGATCCCTTATGGTTATTACAAGCTTATCTGCCTAGGTACGCAAGTGCTGAGGCAATTAGTTCTGGTGAGTGACCATTCTGATGGGTGGTGGAAGCACTGTTCACTTTTTGGTGTGGTGGAAGACCTCTGAAGATTTTTGGATCACTTTTTATGGACTATTGTCTCATTTTCACGGATTGATTTTTTATTTACACTCACATTTATATCATCAGTTTTATTCACTGTGAGCTGTTTTAAAACACCTTAGGTGCCGTACACACGGCAGAGAACCTCGACGGGCGGAACACATCGTTCCGCCCGTCGAGGTTCTCTCCCGGCCGTCGGATTCGGCGACCCGCCCGTCGGGAATGGCAACCAGCCATTCTTCCAGGCGGGCCGTCGAGGAAATAGAGAGCGTGCTCTCTATTTCGGCTCGACGGGCTTCCCGACGGGAAGCTCGCTGAGACCGTACACACGGCCGAGGTCTTCGCTGGAATGTGCATTCCAGCGAGGTTCTCGCTGATTTTCAGCGAGAACCTCGGCCGTGTGTACGGGGCCTCAGGAGAATTTCACTATTTTTCACAGCGCTGTTTAATGGATTAACACATTATATGCTTATAGTGTTTGCTTTTTCTGTTTATTTTTTTCACATTTATGCAATTTTGAAACAGCAGCTAGGTTCCATACTTATTCATCTCCTTGTGCGCAGCGGTGGGTGATTAGATAGGGAGCGCATTGTTTAGATCACTCATTTTCCCATACACAGTTTCTGCCCATTAGAAATGTGAGTGAGAGATGTGTTCTTCAGACAGGGTTTTAAAGAAAAAGTATGGCCAAATGTAGGGATGGGCTGAACATCCCCGGTTCAGGTCCACACCAGAACATGCGAACAGGCAACAAATTGTCCAAACACGCAAACCCTATTAATGTCTATGGAACACAAACACTAAAAATCAAAAGTGCCAGGGGACATGCATCATATGGCATGGACCATAGGGCTTGGACCATAGGGTGACTACATGGATTGAAAGCTGGCTACATGGGCAAGTTCAGAGGGTGGTGATAAATGGGGAGTACTCAGAATGGCCAGGGGTGAATAGTTGGGGTCCATCGGGGTTCTGTACTGGGACCAGTTTTTATTTGTTCGTAAACAACCTGGAGGATGGGGTAAACAGTTCAATCTCTGTATATGCAGATAATACTAAGCTAAGCAGGGCAATGACTTCTCTGCAGGATGTGGAAACCTTGCAAAAAGATCTGAACAAATGAATGGTGTGGGCAACTACATGGCAAATGAGGTTTAATGTAAAATAATGCATTTGGGTGGCAAAAATATGAATGCAATCTATACACGGGGGGGGGGACCTCTGGGGGAATCTGCAATGGAGAATGACCTGGGGGTCCCAGTAGATGATAGGCTCAGAAATGGCATGCAATGCCATAATATTGGCATGCATTAAAAAGGAGATTAACTCCAGGGATAAAGCGATAATTCTCCCACTCTACAAGACTTTGGTCCAGCCGCACCTGGAGTATGCTGTCTAGTTCTGGACACTAGTCCCCAGGGAGGATGTGCTGGAAATTGAGCAAGTACAAAGAAGGGCAACAAAGCTAATAAAGGGTCTGGAGAATATTAGTTATGAGTAAAGGCTACAAGCACTGAACTTATTCTCTCTGGAGAAGAGACGCTTGAAAGGGGATATGATTTAAATTTACAAATACCATACTGGTGACCCCACAATAGGGATAACACAAGGGAGTTTAACAAGACATGTGGCCACTCATTAAAATGAGAAGAAAGGAGGTTTAACCTTAAACTATGTAGAGGGTTCTTTACTGTAAGAGCGGCAAGGATGTGGAATTCCCTTCCACAGGTGGTGGTCTCAGTGGGGAGCATCGATAGTTTTTAAAAAAACTATTAGATAAACACCTGAACAACCACAACATACAGGAATATACAATGTAATACTGACATATAATCACACCTGGGTTGGACTTGTGTCTTTTTTCAACCTCACCTACTATGTTACTATGTATCAATGCAAAAAAACAGTAAGCCATTTACACTACGCCGCCGCATCGTACTAGAGCAAGTGCCGTATTCCCTAAGCATTTGCTCCGTCGTTTGCGTTGGCGTAGCGAAAATGGCCCAGCTTAAGCCCGCGTAATTCAAATGAGGCGGCTTGTATTTAAATGAAGTGCGCCCCCGCGTCGAACGAACTGCGCATGCGCCGGCCGGGGAAAAAGCCCAGTGCGCATGCTCTAGCTCACGTCGGAAAGCGTCGTTGAAACCGACGTCAAAACGACGTGAGCGTCATTTACGCAACTCCCTATTCGCGAACGAGTTAGTAAAACGACGTAAGCGACGGAAAAAGCCGACGCTGACCCGACGCCATACTTAACATGGCATCCGACGGCACCCGACATCATCCGACGGAACTTTGTAAGGTTACTCCACATAGACATACGCGACGACGGGGCGACGTAAAAGCGATCGGGAATCGGCGTACTAGCCTCATTTGCATAGGCAAATGAGAAAACAACGTAAAGGCCACCTAGTGGCCGGAGTTGTCATTACACCTACGATCCGCAAGTGTAATGGTTTTACACTTGTCGGATGTTGCAGCGTATCTATGCAAAAGTGATGCTAAGCATCACGCGCATAGATACGAGGCAAAAAAAACGGCGATACGACGGGGTATCTGAGATACTCCGTCGTATCGCAGCTGAGAATCTGGCCCAGTGATTTTAATAATGCTTAAGGTGAAACAATAAAAATGAAATATTCCTAGACCGAAAAACCTTTACAGGATGAGGATTTGTCTCCACTGCTAATGTTGTAGGCTTCTGTTCATAGGCAATTTCCTTTTTGGCTTGGGGGGCCCGTCCTAACAGTTCTGATGTTATGGACCCTAGGGATCGGGCCACCAAGACCAATTTCCAGCAACATGACCTGTTGAAAGTCTAGCTACACCTACTGGTCTCCAGCAGTGAACCCTAATCACACACTATGTAAGTAAAATCTGCAACAGCATACCTTTATACCTGAGATGACCCCCAAACTGTAGGCAGTAGCACAGTTCACAACATCGAGATACCTGGGTGCGTTTGCATGAAGGCTCCCTGTTGTGGGTACCTAGTGGGCTTATGCTGGAATTTGGTTTCCTCTGTTTTAAATACTGAGGAAATGTCCATGGTATTCGCTACTGTAGCAACTGTAGAAGGCTTGCCATTTTGTGTAGGGAATGAGATAATTTTCTTTTATTTCTGAGCTTGCTTAGTTTATGTACTGTCATTTTAAAGTTGGCCACATGGGGAAGCACTGTTTATTTCTGCTTGAGAAGTTGAGATATACTGTTCAAAGAGAAATTTTTACAGGTTTTGCAAGTATAGACACTAACGCAAACCAATGTGCCTATAGTGTTACATGTTTTTGAAGCATTTAACGCTAAATTTAAAAAATACACCCCAGGCATCTTACAAGTGTGTCTTTCTTTTATATGGGGGAAGTATTTTTTTCCACCTCACTGATATTTGCTGAATGCTCATAAAACACGCTGTGAATGCACTGCCAATGTTACAAGCGCCTTCACAGCATGTTACCATAAACCTGAAGGTGTTGGTAAGCTTCAACTCCTCCCCTGACATTTAGCTTTTTTGCCATATAGCGATGCAAACATCACATGCTTTTCAATTGTGAACAGCTCTGTCCGCCATCCATATTATTCATGGAAGGCTTTGCTAGGCTTTATTTTCTTATTATCTGTTGTCCATATAATCCATTGTAGACTGCTTTGCTAGGCTTTCTGTCCATATTATCCTCTGTCTATATTATCTAGTGTAAGCTGCTCTGCCAGGTTTTCGGAGAGCTGCAAAAACATGTCCCAAATACCGTTTTAATGCTGGGGGCTTAATTTTTTCCACCCCTCCTCTCCCTTTAGATGCATTTAATGATGCAACTCTAATGCCGCGTACACACGATCACTTTATGCGATGGGAAAAAAACGACGTTTTCTGTGAAGTAAAAAACGACGTTTTTGAAACTTCAATTTTCAAAGACGATGTTGCCTACACACCATCGTTTTTTCACAATGCTCTGGCAAAGCGAGGTTACGTTCACCACTCTTTTCCATTGAAGCTCGCTTCATAACTAGCTTCTGGGCATGCGCGGGTTGAAAAACTTCGTTTTAAACTACGTTTTTTGCTACACACGGTGATTTTTTGTGAAACAAAAAAAGGACGTTTTGAAAAACGACACAAAAAATTGAAGCATGCTTCAATTTATTTTTTTTCCGTTTTTCACAAGACATAAAACAACGTTTTCCCCCACACACGGTCATTTAACCACTTAAGACCCGGACCAATACACTGGCAAATGACCCAAGGGGTTTTTGCGATTCGGCACTGCGTCGCTTTAACAGACAATTGCGCGGTCGTGCGACGTGGCTCCCAAACAAAATTCGCGTCCTTTTTTTCCCACAAATAGAGCTTTCTTTTGGTGGTATTTGATCGCCTCTGCGATTTTTATTTTTTGCGCTATATACAAAAATAGAGCGACATTTTTGAAAAAAATCAATATTTTTTACTTTTTGTTATAATAAAAAAACAATAAACTAAATTTTAGTCAAACATTTAGGCCAAAATTTATTTAGCCACATGTCTTTAGTAAAAAAAAAAATCGCATTAAAAAAAAATTAGCTACCTAGCGGGAACAGTGACACTAATACAACGATCAGAAAAATGATCGCTTAGTGACGCTGGCAATAGGGAGTGAAAGGGTTAACTAGGGCAGTGATCAAGGGGTTAAAACTTTATTGGGGGGGCTACCCTGACACTAACACTGACTGACTGTCACACTGTCTGTCACACTGACACTAAATACAGTAATCATACATGTATGATTACTGCATTCAGTGACACTGTGACAGGGGGGAGGGGGGGGGGCGATCGCGGGGGTTAAATGTGTTTGTGTGTGTGTAAGTGTGCTGTTTGGTGCAGGACTTACTTGGTGTGTTGTGATCTCTCCTCAGCGGCGCTTGAAACAAACGCCGAGGGAGAGATCACGTCGCTTCCTCCTTCCTGTGTTTACACAGGAGGAGGAAGTGACAGGGCGGGCGGGCGCGCGCGCGCATTGGCTGGGAGCGATCCGGAGGGGGCGGATGAAAACGGATAGCCGCCCCCACTTGTCGGATCGCTCCTGCAGCCGCGCGGACCGCCGCATGTACGGGGGGGGGTCCGATCGGACCCCCGATCCCCCCCAAGGCACCAACGTATATATACGTTGATGTGCCTGTCGGTGCCATTCTGCCGACGTAAATGTACATGCGGCGGTCCTTAAGTGGTTAAATTGACGTTTTTGAAAACGTCGTTTTTTTTCATCACATAAAGTGATCGTGTGTACGCGGCATAATTCAGGAGGGAACATACAAGCTAGAGCCTGTCATTATGCTGCATGTGTTTACATGCCTTTACAGTAGTGCGCACACAGAAATGCACAGGAACATGCAGGAATGTGAACGCATGTTCTATGAGGCTGAATAACAGTTTGCTATGCAAGCTGAAATACTATGCCATGATGATTTATTGTTTTATTTATTTATTTTATTGTTACAGGTACTTATATAGCGCTGTAAATGTACACAGCGCTTTACATACAGCTACCTGCTCGGTAGCCCGGCCGTGTGTATGGTTCACTGCAGGTTTTCCCTATAGGGAACCTCCCGGCTTCCCGTAGAGCAGGCATGTCCAAAGTCTGGCCCGGGGGCCAATTGCGCCCCCCCCTGGTGATTTAATATGGCCCCCTGGGGGTTAGGATATATATAGCAATTGCAGCCTCACATGTGCCCTGTGCCCTGGGGGCCACAAAAGATACTGTATATACTGTATTTATCGGCGCTGCCTCGGAGAGGACAGGACGTGCGCCGTCAGATTACATGAAGAGAATCTCCTGTTTACTCGACGGCGTCTGTAATAAGAAGTCCCGTTTCCTGGGATGCCATTGGATGACTGTTCTGTTTATCATAGGAGGCGGGACTTTGTATTAAAGAGGCCACCGAGTAAACAAGAAATTCTCCTGTTTGTAATCTGATGGCACTTGTCCCTCCCTCTTCCTGTCCCCTCCGAGGCTGCAGATGGGAATCGATCAGGCTGCACTGATGGCGATAACAAGGCTGCATTCAGGGCACATGTGAGGCTGCCTTGATTGCAATGGTAAGGCGGCATTCATGGCAATGGTGAGGCTGCATTCATAGCAATGGTAAGCCTGTGTGTGTTATACGCTGATAAATACGGTTTATCCAAATAACACGCCCAAGCTCATCCTTAGTCCTGAGCAGCGCTTGGGGATTTGTTGAGGCCACAAAAGAGATATATACAGTTTATCCAAATAACACGCCCAAGCTCATCTCTTCACCACACACAGCCACAAAGGCAAGGGAATTCTTGTTGGGCAGTGTAATAGTGCTCAGAGGAACGAACACACTTAGATCAAATTTTAATGGTTCAAAGAATGTCAGGCAAATTGGTCGGCCCTCAAGCATGTTCACTTCATCAAATGTGGCCCTCTTTGAAAAAAGTTTGGACACCCCTGCTGTAGAGTCTGTTGTCATCCGATCCACAGACGGATGGAAAAATAGGGTTTTACTCGTCACACTTTGGCGGATCGGAGTGGGTCGGATGTGAGCGGGCATGTCACCACTGACATCCATGGCACCATAGAGGTGCACGGAGCGCCAGTTCAGGTCGGCCTAAAAAACTGACAGGCGGACCCCTGTTAGGCCCCCGTGTGAAAGGGGCCTAACTTGTTTGAATTACCTTCCCTGCTGCAGATCTGGATAACCAGTGGCTTATTTTCCAGTCTGTCTCTGTGGCCATTATGTATTTTTAGAGGGCATGGTATTGACCAAGCCCTGGCACAGACTTACTTGTCGATTTTAGTATTGTAATACTTCTGGGTAGTTGTGGGATAGTTTGGGCCTTAGCGTTGTTTTGTTTGTCTTTCACCTTTATCACTGGCAAGTAGAAGTATAGTTGCTCTGTGTTTGTGAACTGCATGATTTAGTCGTATTTGGCTCCTGTGTAAAGGGGGTTCCTTGTGGTCTGAATTAGCTGTCTGCCAGAGACCATCTCTGATTTACATGTTTTTCCCCCTCAGCTAATTTTGTCATAGACACACTGGATTTATCTGGTTCAGTCAGGACCCCTCTGTGGATTCAATGAATCATTAAAATATTGTCTTATGCAAATACCATACCTGTAGGCCTTTTTGTCACCCACGAAGCCTGGCTGAAATATTTTCAAAATTGAAATTTTAATGTAACGGCTTAATTCCATGAAATGGCAGTCATTGGGTGCTAACCCCCAGCATTGGGTGAGCAAACACGAATCCTGATTAAAAGTTTGTGCATGAACAGTGCGCTCTCTACTGTCACAGCAAAGACTGTCCAGTCCCACATCCCCATCAGGATTCTCACACTGCTGTAGCCCCCTTAAACGTCACGCACTGGGATACAGCAAAATGACCTGCTAAATAGAGTACAATACTTTAGGTGTTTTTAAATTTAAGGCTCAGCAGTCATGTGTTGTCCATTTTTTGGAAATAAGCCAGGATGTAGAAATGTAAACATTTGGGGCCAGATTCAGGTAGATGAGAGCATCTTTGCTCCAGAGTAACGCTTCTCATTTATGTTACTCTGACGACCCTTTCAGCGCAAGTACTGTTATTCACATAGCAGTTGCACGTAAACTTGCGCCAGAGTAACGATAATGCGCTGGCGTAACCCGACGCAAGTGGAAGTGGGTGTGATCATATGTAAATGATGGGCGGAGCCCAGCGCAGAGGCTTACGTTCAGCGCATCATCCACGGAGCATGCGCAGTGAGTGCGGCTCCACTCGCCCCCTTGTGCGCATGCTCACAACTTCCATCGGCACCACTTCCCGGGAAACGTCAGCGCAATGCCTTCCGTTGGGCGCTTAAAAGCGCAGGCGGAAACGCCATTCCGGCGCAAAAGTAGTTCCTTTCCCCCCACCCCAGGGAAGATACTTTTGCTCAGTGATGGCTGCTCCCGCTACCCCCAAAGAGAGGAGGAACCTCAATTTTAATTCCCAGGAGGTCTCGGTCATCATATCAGCAATGGAGTCTGTTAATGATTTACTCCATGGGAAAAAAAGCCGGAAGACCAGCCGGGAGAGAAAGCAGGGCATCCTGGAGACCATTGCTGCCAGGGTGAATGTCTTGGGGTACTCCACCCGGACTGCTTCTGACATTCAGAAAAAAATTAATGACTTGAGGCGCAAGGTCAAGGGCAAGGTGGCCACCATCAGGAGGCATGAGAGGGGCACAGGTGGTGGTCCCCTATGTCAGGGAGCAGTTGGAGGGGGTCCCTGGATATGACTCCATGGAGGAAGGCTCCAGGACAGGTAAGTGTTTTTTATCCCCTATTTGGTGTGTTGCATGTGGGGGGGGGGGTACATGTGCCAAGTGTGTGGGACCACCAACATGTGTCTTCTTTGTGTCATCCACAGATGACGGAGCTGGGCCATCATCTCTTGGCGGCCAGTCCACCCCAACCTCCCGACGGGATCGTGATGATGAGCCCCTGGGTGCTGAAGAGACCAAGGTGGAGGAGAGTGCCCACACCACCTCTGCAACGGGGACAACCTTCTCCTGCCCCCAGGAAGGCCACCCGGAAGACCAGGGGGGTGTGTGATCTGGTCGAGGACCAGGTGCTGTTGGACCACGCCAAGCAGACCCAGCAGATGGGGGAGATTGCTGGCCACCTGGACCGGGTCGCTGACAGCCTGGGCTCCATGTCGCAGCTGCCCAGTGGTGTTCAGAACCTTGTTACCAGCCTGGGGGAGGTGCAGGCTGATGTCCGGCACCTGACAGCAGCTGTACATGCCAACACTGCTGCCATCCGGGAAGAGGGGAGGCAGCGGCAGCGTGACCAGCGGCATCAAGTCACCCGCCAGTTGAGGAGGCAGGCCCAGACTAACCTCTATCTGAGCCGGATTGCAGTGGCCTTGGAGGGCATGCAGCCAACAGCTGCCCGGAGTGGCCCACCCGGGGATCAGCCTCCTCAAGATGCCCCCACACCCCCACCACCACCCACTCCCTCCAGGCAGCTGAGGAGCCCGAGAGTGCCCCCAAGGAGGAGCCCCCGTCATCCCAGATGAGGTTTTTTTTTTTATTTGGTTTATATTTTTATTTTTTTTATTACTCAGGTTATGAGTTTTTTGTTATTTTTATACTCAGGTTATGAGTTTATATTTTATTTTCTTGCTCAGGTTATGAGATGTTTTATTTCTTTTGAACTGCACACGGTCAGGAGTGCAGGGGACAGTGTGAATGGTGTGTGAATGTGAGGGGGTGGCACTCCTGACAGTAAGGGGTGTCACCCTCGGCCGTGGTGGTGAAGTTAACCCCACGGCTGTATGAATGACGTGTGAAAGGTGTATGAATGGACAGTGACATCATTGGGGCCTTGACGCTGGCGTTGCTGCTCCCAAGTCCTACATGCTGGACTTGGGCTAATCCAATGCGATGTGCATGTGGTGTGTGTGATCTAGGGACATCAGTGGTGTACACGTGTGCATTGTCCGTGTGATCAATGTTTTGGTTTAGTGTCCAAAGATGCCTACGGCGAGGACCCTCCTGACTGCTCTTCCATCAGCAGACTGGTTCTCCTCTGGCAGGTGGGGACTGTGTGGGTCGGGGGTCAGGTCATCACGCATGTCAATCTGCAGGCCTTTTCTCATAGCAAAGTTGTGCAGAATGCAACATGCAGCGATGATCTGACACACAAAGGTAGGGGAATACAATAGGGTTCCCCCGGACTTATCCAGGCAGCGGAAACGGGACTTCAGGAGCCCGAATGTTTGCTCCACCACTGCACGAGTTTTGATGTGTGCTTCATTGTATTTTCTCTCTCCTCTGGTTTGGGGGTTCCGGAAAGGTCAGTCATTAGATGGGGTCCCAGTGCATATGCAGAGTGCCACCTCGGTAAGGGAAAAGACAGGAGGATGTTAGTGCATGCATGTGCCACTTCTGATGTGCATCACGGGAGGGGATGGAGGAGTCATGCCTGTACTCCCAGTGTCACCACTCACACCATCCGTTCGTGAATTGGGAAAAATCCCTCATTTGCATATTTGCAGGGGAAATCAATAGGCGCGACTGATGCGCCAAGCGAAATTAAGCGCTGAAAAACGATACAGGGGAAATCAATAGGCGCGACTGTCGGAACGTTCTGGCGTCGGAACGTTCCGCCGGTCGCAAATGGCCCGTTATTGGCCGCATCTAGTTTGGTGGGTACGGGCACATAGAAACTACGGCGCATCTTCACAGTTACGCGGCGCATATCGAAATACTCCAGCGCAACTCTACCTGAATCTGGCCCTTGGAGTTTTTAGGGTAGACTTCTTGGTTGATAGAAAAAACCTATTGGTACAGAACTGCTTTAAACAATATTTTTTTTACAAAGGGCACAGTGGGGGGAGGTTAAAGAATTCAATAACACGTGTTAATATGATGGGCCAAATTTCTGAAGCATCTGCAACACTTTTTGGTTTTTGACAGCAACTCATGCTTTAAAAAAAAAAAAAAAATACCAATAGTTCGTATCTTACAAAAGTGGAGTTAATTAAGACCAACTCCCATTTGGCCTACAAAGAGAGACCCTGGCACAGACAGATTTTGCGAAAGTGTCTTGCGCGCATCAAATTCAATTTACAAATTCTAAACAGGCACGTGACTTTGGCGCATACTTCGTCACTTTAAGGCTGCATTCACACTACAGCGTTTTGAATTGCGGGAAGGTCTACCACGGATCTGTCCACAATTTTACAGCACTGATGTGTGAATGACAAAAAGTGGAACCCGCATTTGACATGCCATTCATTTGAATGATACCTCAAATCGCGGTGAGGGGCTGCCACGATTGCTGCACGAAAAATAGGCTGCAATTGCGTGATTGCATGATTTGAGGTGTCATTCAAATAAATGGCATTTCAAATGCGAGTTCCACGTTTTGTCATTCACACATCAGCCTTGTCAAATCGTGGGCAGATTCGCAGCAGATCTGCCCGTGATTCAAAACGCTGTAGTGTGAAATGAGGCGGCTCTAGGCTTCGTAAGGCCTTAAGCAAAACTTAGACATGGGGGCCCCATTCATGTCCAGATTCAAGCAAATCAAAATGGCTGCAGAAATATGCACGGATCTAGCACACAGTGATTGAGCAGAGGCAAATTAGGCGGCCGCGAGGCCCCGTGTGAGTGCGAGGCCTTAGGCGACCGCCTAATTAAAGAGCCGCTTCTGGTGTGAATGCAGCCTTATGGCCGCGTAAATACGACCAAATAAATCCGATCAAATCGGTCTGACAGACCGTTTTGATCGGATTTGTCTGCTGGGGTATATTGGTTTGATCGTGTACACACGATCAAACCAAAATCCCCGCCGGCAGACATCGCGGTGACGTGGCGGTGACATTGACGCCGCCACGTCACCGTCACCAGGAGTAAAACACTTCCGCGCATGCGCGAGCAGACATGTCGGACGGATGGGTTCCCAGCAGACAGATTTTAAAGCATGCTCTAAAATCTGTCTGCTGGAAAAATCACTGCGTACACACGATCGAATTTGTCTGCTGAAACGGTCCGTCGGACCGTTTTCAGTAGATAGATTTGATCGTGTGTACGCGGCCTAAGCCTCGTGCACGCGATCAGATTATCTGATGGGAATTGTGTGATGACAGGCTGTTGGTGGAAAATCCGACCTTTTGTATGCTCCATTGGACAATTGTTGTTGGTTTTTCCGAGGACAAATGTGGGATAGCATGCTTTAAAATTGTCTGCCAACAATTGTGTGTTGTCAGATTTTCCAATCATTTTTACACTGTTGGACAAAACTCCAAAATACAAACACACATACTCAGAAGCAATGCTCACCATAACACAACAGTAGCAGAAGTTGCCCAAAGGGTGGCGCTAAAGAGCTGAAAAAACACGTAATTTTGTGTTTGTTGGCCGATAATTCGTTGCGGTTTGTATGCAATACAAGTTCCTGGCCAACACCCTTTGGACAAAAGTCCTACGCTTTGTCCGCAGAAAATCCAATCGTGTGTATGAGGCTTAAGGATGCATATGAGACTCTTTCACAAAATCTTTCTGCACAGGTCTTTATGAATTCCAGGGAGTGTAATTGTAACCGCTTAAGGACCGGAAGGACTTGCCCCCTTAATGACCAGACCATTTTTTGCGATACGGCACTGCATTGTGCCCAAACAATTTCCTTTTTTTCCCCACAAATAGAGCTTTATTTTGTTGGCATTTGGTTACCTCTGCAGTTTTATTTTTTTGCGCTATAAACAAAAAAAGAGCACCTTTTTTGAAAAAAAAAAAACAATATTTTTAACTTTTTGCTATAATAAATATCCCCAATTTTTTTTAAAACAAATTTCTTCATCAGTTTAGGCCAATATGTATTCAGCTACATGTTTTTGGTAAAAAAAATCCCTATAAGCATATATTGATTGGTTTGCGCAAAAGTTATAGGGCCAGATTCACGTATTCCAGAGCATCTTTGCTCTGGAGTAACGCTTCTGATTTGCGTTGCGCTGCCTAAATTTTAGGAGCAAGTGCTGTCATTCACGAAGCACTTGCTCCTAAAGTTGCGGCAGCGCATCACAAATGAGCCGGCGGAATTCAAATGTCGCGGGTACGGGGCGTGTAGTATGCTAACTACGCGCGATCCCGCCGCCAACGTACTGCGCATGCGTCGAGTGTCAAAACATCCCCGTGCGCATGCTCCAAAATCTGTGAATGAACGTCAATGACGTCACATTCCCATTCATGACCGTTTTACGCAAGCGACGTTTTTTTTTTTTTTTCCGACGCGATGACGACGCCTATACCTAACATAGGATACTCCAGCCCCATGTAGGTATATCTATGCGCCGCGTATCCCGTCCGGAAACGTCGTATCGTCATTGCGTCGCGCCGGATTTCGATCGTGAATTGCCGATTTCCGCTCATTAACATATTTTTTGAGCGTAAATCGGCGGGAACGCCCCCGGCGCCATTTTTAAGTTGAAGTAACGATGCGATGGCGAAACTCAGTTACGCTGCTCGCATCGGAACTTCAACCCGGCGTTTCTTGTTTTCTGGTTACAGAAAACAGAAACGCCGGCTCAAAGCCACAGTTAGGCTGGCGGATCACTCGATCCGCCAGCGTAACCTTTGCTGAATCTGGCCCATAGTGTCTACAAACTATGGCATATATATATTTTTTTTTTACTACTAATAATGGCGATCAGTGATTTTTAGCGGAACTGTGACAAATCGGGCTCCCAACTGACTCTTTTCACACTTTTTTAGGGGACCAGTGACATTATTACAGTGATCATTGCTAAATAATATGTCTACATATTTTTGGTAAAACAAAAAAAACAATAAGCATATATTGATTGGTTATAGCGTCTACAAAATAGGGGATAGATTTTTGGCATTTTTTATTATTATAATTTTTTTACTAGTAATGTCGGCGATCTGCAATTTTTAGTGGGACTGCGACACTGCGGCAGACATATCGGACACTTTTCACACATTTTTGGGACCATTAACATTTGTACAGCTATAAAAATGTACTGATTACTGTGTAAATGTCACTGGCAGGGAAGGGTTTAACACTAGGGGGAGATCAAGGGGTTAAATGTGTTCCCTGGGAGGTGTTTATAACTGTGGGGGGATGGGACTGACTGGAGGACAGGGCTGGACTGGGACAAAAATTTGGCCCTGGATTCATCCAGACCGGCCCACTTTGACAGGTCTCTCCCATGGCGGCCGGACAACTCCCGCCCCCTCCCCGGCCACCCAAGCCCCCTCTCCCACTTCACTAGCCACTAGCTGTTCTACTTTATTAGAGTAGAACGGCTGGTACTGGTACCAGGTACCAGGTATAGGCAGTACCAGTGGGGAAGCTAGACATTATTTCACCCAGGGCAAAGAATCAGTTCGGTGCCCCCCCATGGGACAAGAATAGGCAGAAGTGAGAAACTCCCAGGCAATACCCATGGAGTCAGCTGTATGTCCCCTCCCCTGTGCTCCTTCTGGTCCCCTCATGCTCCTTTGTCGTTTCCCCTGCTCCTTTGGTCCTCCCCCTGCTTCTCTGTTGCCTCCCAGGTGAGCGCTATGGGGAGGGGGAGGAGGTGAGCGCTGCGGGGAGGGAGAGACAAAGGAGTGGAGGGGGGCGGCGGTCTGCTGTCACTGAAGCCGGCCCACTGAGCCATCGGCCCAACGGGAAAATCCCGGTAGTCCAAATGGCCAGTCCATCCCTGCTGGAGGAGAAGAGAGATTGCTGTTCCTAATCACTAGCAACATCAGATCTGTCTCTCCTCACCTGTCAGATCATGGATCTGTCTGTTTACATCGACAGATTCCTGTCCTGGCTCTCTGTCGAACAATCATGGGTAGCTGGCGGACATTGCACTTGCTAGCCACGCGTATTGGCTCTAGCGTCGCGCCACGGGCATGCGCGACCCCTAGAGCTCTTAAAGCGGCCAATGTACAATGACAGAGATTTGCCCAGGAGAGCCACCCTGTCGCAGTACAACTGTGTGGCTGGTCCTTAAGCGTTTAAACTAATGGGACCCATTAGTTTGCATGTGGCAGTTAATTGTAAAAGGTACACTACATCAGTGGCGTAACCAGAGTTATGAGCGCCCGGGGCAGAATTTTTTTTCGCCCCCCCACGGTAGCCGCGTACCATACTCGCTCGGGACACAGTACAGTAGGGGTGCAACGGATCAAAAAACTCACGGATCGGATCGATCCTCGGATCAGGAGTCACGGATCGGATCATTTATAGATTAGCAAAAAAAAAACAAGACAAACATACGTTTTGTCTTTTTGTTTATGACATTAGTAATAATAGGCTAGCCAGTAGTTTAACATTGTCCCCACATGACATTCGTAATAGCCAGTAGAATAACATCGCCCCCACATGACATTAGTAATATCCAGTAGTATAACATTGCCCCCATATGACATTAGTAATAGCCAGTAGTTTAACATTGCCCCCACATGACATTAGTAATAGCCAGTAGAATAGAGAAGTGATTGTGACTACAGTGTCCCCCCACACAGAACAACCCATCCATGGCAATCTGCATAGCCATCCATGGATGGCCGTTGCAGTAGAGGACACAGCCCGCAGGGAGAGGAGAGGGAAAAAGGGGGGGGGGAGTAAAGAAATAATGGCCAAATAGTGGACTTACACAGAAAACAGACGCCCACGCCCACACATCCAGGAATTTAATGGGCGAGTGACACTTCCGGCCGTAGGTGCCATTACCGCTGCAGCTCCCGCCAGGCAAGGTAAGTTCTGGAGGTGAGGTGGAGCGCAAACAGTAGCGTCTGCACTCCAACGACTGACGCGCCTAGTTTTCGCGTCATCAGCACTGACCCACTTCCCTGACGCCGGCGGCGCACTGCAGACACAGCGACTCGAACTCCGCCATGATATCGAAGACCAAGCACTGCGGGACAGGGGAGGAGGGGAGGGTACCAAGATGGCCGACCGCTCCGGAGCTAGGCCAAAGCCGCGGCCTTTTCTTAAGGCGGCGGCGGCGGTGGTGCATTCCTGTGACACGGAGGCCAGGATTTCGCCCCCCCGCAATTTTTCGCCTGGTGCGACAGCCCCCCCCCCCCCGCTACGCCAGTGCACTACATAATATAATAATTAAAACTGGGATTTTTTTATTTTTACATATAAACAGTTTGTTTTTTATTACACTGTACAAAATGTTGTAAAAAAAAAAAGAAATCCATAGATATGAAAATGAGTTAAGTTAACTGAAACATGTTGGTGCTGCAAAATTTGACCTAAGCATTTAAGCATTAATGACTTTGTTGATTTGTAGAGTCACTGGGTGGATTTTTAGCTGAAGATAAGAGTGACACAGCAAAAAGAGCCTGCAGTCTATTTTTTACCAGCAAAGCGCAAGCACATCATGTGTGTGAGGCCATATGTCACATCTTTCTTACTTTGGCTACCACTTGCAACAGCATTGTACACTAATTACAGTTGTATGCAAAAGTTTAGGAACCCCTGACAATTTCCATGATTGTCATTTATAAATATGTTGGTGTTTGGATCAGCAATTTCATTTTTATCTATCAAATAATTGAAGGACATAGTAATATTTCAGTAGTGAAATGAGTTTTTTTGGATTAACAGAACATGCGCAATATGCATCAAAACAAAATTAGACAGGTGCATAAATTTGGGCACCCTTGTCATTTTGTTGATTTGAATACCTGTAACTACTGGTTTGGTGAGCTCATAAAGCCTTGAACTTCATAGAGCGGTACATCCAATCATGAGAAAAGGATTTAAGGTAGCCAATTGCAAGTTGTTGTTCTCTTTGACTCTCCTCTGAAGAGTGACAACATGGGGGCCTCAAAACAACTCTCAAATGACCTAAAAACAACGTCTGTTCTACATTATGTTTTAGGGGAAGGGTACAACAAGTTATGGCAGACATATAAGGGGTCAGTGTCCACTGTGAGGAACATAGTAAGGAAATGGAAAACCACAGGCACAGTTCTTGTTAAGGCCAGAAGTGGCAGCCACATAAAATATTGGAAAGGCAAAGGATGGTGAGAACGGTCAAAAACAGCCCACAGACCACCTCCAAAGACCTACAACATTAACATGGTGCAGATGGTGTCGATGTGCATCCTTCAACAATTCAGCGCACTTTGCACAGGAAGAAGCTGTATGGGAGAGTGATGCGAAAGAAGCCTTTTCTGCACACACACCACAAACAGAGTCGCTTGAGCTATGCAAATGAACATTTGAACAAGCCAGCTTCATTTTGGAATAAAGTGCTGTCGACTGATGGAACAAAGATTGAGTTATTTGGTCATAACAATGGGCATTATGCATTGAGGCAAAATTACACAGCATTCCAAGAAAAACACTTGCTACCCACAGTAAAATTTGGTGGAGGTTCCATCATGCTGTGGGGCTGTGTGGCCAGTGCCGGCTACTGGGAATCTGGTTAAAGTTGAGAATAATGTTGAGGAATCAGTCACAAAGTTGAATTTACGACAGGGCTGGATATTTCAACAAGACAACGACCCAAGGCAACAGTCTCAATAAAGAATTAGGCAAACAGTGAGCATGGCAAACTAATGAATCCCAACAAACACTTTACAGCCATCCCACCCAAACCACAATCCAACAGTGATTGTCCTATGGGGCCGCCATGAACGCCTCCCCTCAGTCAGGAGGGGGGGTCAAGGGCAACCCGAGTTCCCGTCCAGTTGGAACAGATCCTGTCAAATTTGTCCGGGCACTGTCTATTTTCGTAGGTCAGCTGATACAGGGGTAGAACCAAATTTACTGAGCGTTGCCAAGAGGCACAAGTGGGGGGAACATCTGATTTCCACTTCAACAGTATCTCACGTCTGGCATAAAAAAGGGCAAAGGTCAATCGCAACTTACAGTACCTATCCCCCATAACGTCATCTAGATGGCTGAGTAACAGGATTGTCGGGTCGACCGGAATAACCATCCCACTCACGTCAGTCAGTCTGGAGGTCACCGCCGTCAAATACGGCTGAAGCTTGGGACACGCCCAGACCATGTGCCAGAATGTTCCCAGTTCTCGTTTGCACCTCTGCCACTTAGGGTCCAGCGACGGGTAGATACGAGCCAGCCGCTGCAGGGTGTAGTAACTCTGTGAAGGAATTTGAACTGTGTAAATCTGTCCCTCGCTGTGATCAAAGGGGGTATTTGAGGAAATGCATTCCTCCCAGCCTTCCTCATCCAAGAAAGGCATGTCAGCTTTCCACTTCTACTAGGACTTAGTAAGCTTGGTATCATACGCCACCGTTAGATCCAGGTATAAAGACGACAGAGGGCTCAACACCACACTGGAGGTCAGGAGTCGCTCAACAGAGTCCGACTCCAAAGTCAGGGAGTCAGGGAATTGGACTTTGAAGGCATGCCCAAGATGCCAGTACATAAACCGAAAAGAGATTGGCAAGGCATGAGCACGCCTCATCTCCCAAAAGGGCATAAGCCTGCCCTCATGAACTATCTGATTCAACTTAATAATACCCTTCTTAGCCCAGAGGGAGGGATCCGGAATGCTGTTCAGATGGAGCAGCATAGGATTGCTCTACAGGGGCATATGCGGGGACATGTGGGCGGGTTTCCTAAAGATAAGCCGAGACTCCTGCCAGACCTTGACTGTGGTCCCCATGAGGGTCGTCATAGAGGGGTTTGCCCTGAGGCCCCGGAATGGAAAGTTTCCCAGGGCCGCATATGAGCCCAGAATAGCCGCCTCCAGTGTGACTGGGAGAACCACCACCGAACCGTAACCAGCACTGCTGTCTAGTAGTAAGATCAAAAATTTGCTAGCCCCCCTCCAGATAAAGGGAGGTATAGGATCTGCCTCGCCTCCTAGGGAGGCCACCCAGCCCACACAAAAGATAACAACAGACTCTCTAAGCGTTTAAAGAATGTCCTAGGTACAGTGCAGAAAATAAGTATTTGAACACCCTGCTATTTTGCAAGTTCTCCCACTTGGAAATCATGGAGGGGTCTGAAATTGTCATCGTAGGTGCATGTCCACTGTGAGAGACATAATCAAAAAGAAAAATTCCAGAAATCACAATTTATGAATTTTTAACTATTTATTTGTATGATACAGCTGCAAAGAAGTATTTGAACACCTGTCTATCAGCTAGACTTCTGACCCTCAAAGACCTGTTAGTCTGCCTTTAAAATGTCCACCTCCACTCCATTTATTATCCTAAATTAGATGCACCTGTTTGAGGTCATTAGCTGCATAAAGACATCTGTCCACCCCATACAATCAGTAAGAATCCAACTACTAACATGGCCAAGACCAAAAAGCTGTCCAAAGACACTAGAGACAAAATTGTACACCTCCACAAGGCTGGAAAGGGCTACGGGGAAATTGCCAAGCAGCTTGGTGAAAAAAGGTCCACTGTTGGAGCAATCATTAGAAAATGGAAGAAGCTAAACATGACTGTCAATCTCCCTCGGACTGGGGCTCCATGCAAAATCTCACCTCGTGGGGTCTCAATGATCCTAAGAAAGGTGAGAAATCAGCCCAGGACTACACGGGAGGAGCTGGTCAATGACCTGAAAAGAGCTGGGACCACCGTTTCCAAGGTTACTGTTGGTAATACACTAAGACGTCATGGTTTGAAATCATGCATGGCACGGAAGGTTCCCCTGCTTAAACCAGCACATTTCAAGGCCCGTCTTAAGTTTGCCAATGACCATTTGGATGATCCAGAGGAGTCATGGGAGAAAGTCATGTGGTCAGATGAGACCAAATAGAACTTTTTGGTCATAATTCCACTAACCGTGTTTGGAGGAAGAAGAATGATGAGTACCATCCCAAGATCACCATCCCTACTGTGAAGCATGGGGGTGGTAGCATCATGCTTTGGGGGTGTTTTTCTGCACATGGGACAGGGCGACTGCACTGTATTAAGGAGAGGATGACCGGGGCCATGTATTGCGAGATTTTGGGCAACAACCTCCTTCCCTCAGTTAGAGCTTTGAAGATGGGTCGAGGCTGGGTCTTCCAACATGACAATGACCCGAAGCACACAGCCAGGATAACCAAGGAGTGGCTCTGTAAGAAGCATATCAAGGTTCTGGCGTGGCCTAGCCAGTCTCCAGACCTAAACCCAATAGAGAATCTTTGGAGGGAGCTCAAACTCCATGTTTCTCAGCGACAGCCCAGAAACCTGACTGATCTAGAGAAGATCTGTGTGGAGGAGTGGGCCAAAATCCCTCCTCCAGTGTGTGCAAACCTGGTGAAAAACTACAAGAAACGTTTGACCTCTGTAATTGCAAACAAAGGCTACTGTACCAAATATTAACATTGATTTTCTCAGGTGTTCAAATACTTCTTTGCAGCTGTATCATACAAATAAATAGTTAAAAAAATCATACATTGTGATTTCTGGAATTTTTATTTTTGATTATGTCTCTCACAGTGGACATGCACCTACGATGACAATTTCAGACCCCTCCATGATTTCCAAGTGGGAGAACTTGCAAAATAGCAGGGTGTTCAAATACTTATTTTCTGCACTGTATATGCGAAGGGGTATTACGAAAAATGTACAAGAACTCAACAAATTAACCCTGCCCACCGGTGTCAGGGGGAGGGAGCACCACGCCGTACATCTAGCCGCCAGTTGGGTCATAAGCGGTTGAACATTCTTACCAAAATAATCACTCGCCCCACCACTAATCCTAATACCCAGATACTTGAACTCATCCACCCATTGAATCAGTGTGCGTGTCAGGGTTCGCAAGAACGAGGGATGTAGCGGGAACAGGACCGATTTATCCCAATTTACGTGTATGCCCGAGTAACGACCAAACCGATCAATAACGTCCAAGGCCACTTGCAGAGAGGATGAGGCATCCGCCAGATAGAGGAGGGCAACATCTGCATACATAGGCCTTGTACCCACGATGTAATATATCCGATGGAAACGGTCCGACGGACCGTTTCCATCGGATATGTCCGCCGGGCTGTTTGATCCGGTGGCTGTACACACCATCGGATCAAATTCCCCACCGGCGGACAGCGCGGTGACGTGGCGGTGACGTTGACGCCGCCACGTGACCGCTACGTCACCGCCGCGTCACCGCCGCGTCACCGCACCAGGAAGTAAACACTTCCGCGCGCATGCGTCGGATCCATTCACAGTATACGACGCATGTGCGGGCAGATATGTCCGCTGGTTTGCCGTACTAACCAGCGGACATATCTGACGGGCAGCTATCCGGTGGAAAAATTTCAAAGCATGCTTTGAAATATTTCCGCCGGAGGAATCCGGCCAAAGCGGTCCGTTTGCCCCTACACACGAGCGGATTTTTCGGCTGAAATAGTCCGTCGGACCATGTTCAGCGGAAATATTCCCTCGTGTGTACAAGGCCATAGATAACTTCTCCTCTGTCGGCCCTATCTGTAATCCCCTAACGCTCTCGTCTGCTCTCAACAATATGGCAAGGGGCTCCACCGCCAGAACGAACAAGCCCGGGGAGAGGGGACACCCCTGCCTCGTACCCCTACCCAGCTGGAATATTTCAGAAAGGCAGCCATTAGTTCTAATTCTGCTCGAGGGGCAGTTATATAGCATAAGCACGCAGTTTGTGAAGACCGGTCCGAACCAGAAGCTAGAGAGTACCTCCCACAGGTAGCCTCACTCGACACAGTCGAAAGCCTTCTCTGCGTCGAGTGAGGTCACCACACCCGCTGATCCCTCCCCGGCTCTATCGATGTGAGTGAAGAAGCATCTAATGTTGATGTCTGTTCCCCGCCCCGGCATGAAACCCGCTTGGCCCGAATGTACCAGGGCAGTTATGACCAAGTTCAGTCTATCTTTGCCAAGATCTTTGCGTCCACATTGAGCAAAGAGATGGGACGATAGTAGGAACACAGGGTAGGGTCCCTCCCCGGCTTGAGAATGACCACAATCACTGCTTCGCTCATGGTATCAGGGAGCCTCCCCATCCGTGACAAGTCCGCGAGAAGGGAATGGAATTTACCGATGAGGTCCGCAGCATAGTGCTTATAGAACTCCACAGGGAGTCCATCAGGTCCCGGTGTTTTCCCCACTTGCATGGACTTAAGGGCTCGCTGGACTTCACAACTGTAATAGGGGCATCTCGTTTTATGCGATAAGTCGGGGTGAGAACCGGTATGTCAATGTCCTCCAGATATGTACAGAGATCTGAGACCTCGTAGTCAGCCCTTGAGCTGTAGAGAAGTCTATAAAAGTCAGCAAAGCATTTACTGATGCCTTCCGGTGAACAGATTAGTTCCCCTGCAGAATCCCTAATACCCGAGAAACACATCCCAGTCGCCTGCTCCCTGGAAAGTCAGGCCAGCAGCCTCCCGGACCGCTCTCCCTGCTCAAAAATTCGCTGAGACTGATCAATGCAGTAGAACGTCCTATGGGTGGCCGAGTGGCACGTATAGGCCGGAGCCTGAGGGTGTCTCCACCTCCACACATCTGTCAGACCATACGTCTCAGCCCAGTCAGCCAGCCCTGAGCAAGGGGCATGCACAGACGTTAGCCGATCCATTCCCGAGTCAGGGACCAAATTAAAGTCACCGAGTATAACTGCATTGTCAGAGGCGAACTCAGCCATCTTAGTAGTTACCTGATTTAGCAACGACAGTGAGGCCGGGGGAGGCAGATAGAGGCCCACAATTGTCCATGTCATGGAGTTGATAACAGCATTAATGATAACATATCTGCCGTCCAGATCCAGGGCCAGGTCCAGGAGTCGAAATGGGAGGGACTTGTGGACTAGGACACTAACTTGAGTATGTAGAATTATAATGGTGTCTCACCCACGGCTTCTTAAGGGCTAACATCCTACTCCCCATAAGGTGGGTTTCTTGTAAGATGCAAATATGGAGATTGTGGGACTTAAGGAATTGGAACACCAGGGAGCGTTTGGTTGGAGAATTCAGTCCCCTGGTGTTCCAGGACACAATATTAACTGAGGACATAACCCATGAATTCAGCAGGGGAATCAGAATGGTGAATTTTGCTGGCTCCAGAACCCAGCCCCCAACCCCAGGACATGCACATCATAGCTCCAGGTAATGCTGACATATCAATTATCTGCAAAACAAATAAAAATAACATAACATAAAAAACAAACACCAACCCCCCGAACACAGCGGCCCCCAACTGGCCAACCCTGGCACTTCCCACCACACCCCTCCCCCTAAAACTGAGGAGGGTGTGCATCCCAAAATACAGTACGGCACAGCAGCCGTCAAGTAGGGGGCCTGTGCAAGCGGCCATAGTGCCCCTCCATTAAAGTTCCGGAGAGTGCAGGTAAGCTGACAAAGTGTTCACTCCATAGCTCCCGCTGGGACAGTCTAGAGGCTAGGAGGGGTCAATAGGAGTGTTGCAGGATAAATAAAGTACTCACCAGTCACCCCCCACAGGCAAATCAGGAGCAATAGAAGGCACCTGAAGCAATAGATGGTTAAGAGCAGGAACACGCAGCAGGGTTGCATCAATCACCTGACAGTGTCAGGGGCACAGTCTTAGGTTGCAGAAAAAAAGGGGGACAAATAAAACGTTCAGCCGGGCACAACCGGTGTAGCAAGGCCTCACTCCTCCCCCTGCCACCCCCTACCACAGGCAACAAAGTTCCCAACAAGCCTTCCACAAGAAGGGGTATGCCAGTCAGTGCAGAAGCCCCCACCCGCCAGGATGTGCACCCCTGGTATCCCGGTGAAGGCCGCCCCCTCACCTGCCAGGTCAGCCAGGGCAACAGGGTGATCCAGAGGATGGGAAAGGGGGGCAGAACAGCATCAAGCAGGGCAGAGAGGGGGGGATACAAAAGAGGCAGGTAACATATCACAGGAGAAACTCATGGATCCAGTCCTCAGCGGTCACGGGGCAGAAACCCCAACCACACCGCAGCATCACGGGGCGTGGTAAAAAAACGAACCATCCTGGACGCTCAGCTGCGCCGGAAACAGCACACTATAGCAGATATTTCTCGCTCTCATGGCCGCCTTGACCTGGTCGAAGGATTTCCTCATCTTCTGTGTCTCCACAGAGTAGTCGGGTAAAATTAGCAGTTTAGTGTTTTGGAAGCGGAGGTCACCCAGGGCTCTGGACCCACTAAGGATCTCATCCCCATCTTTAAAGTTGAGGAGTTTAAGGATGAAGGTCCTCGGGGGCGATCCCGGGGGTCCCGGCTTGGGTGTCACTCGGTGCGCCCTCTCGACCACATATTGGGGGAACAAATGGGCATCCTGCAGGAGTGAGCACGGGAGATCCTCCACAAATGTACTCGGGTTCGGCCCTTCCACCCCCTCGGGAAGGCCGACGATACAGAGATTATTTCTCCAGTTCCTGTTTTCAGCATTTTCAGCCCTGTATTCCAGGGCCTTTACATTGGAGGGATCGGATCGCCGCCGAGTGCTCAAAGATCTCGTCCTCAGCAACGGCAAACCCGCTGTTCGGTCTTCATCACATGGGACCGCAGCTTGTCTATGTCCTGCCTCAGAAGGCCCATGTCCAGCTGAACGGCCTCTATTTTCGCCGTAAGGGTAGCCTGGCAGGTGGCTATAGCGCCCATGACCTGCGCTAGCCAGGGGGGTCTGGGTTTGGGCTCCGCCATTGCTGCGGCCTGTAGTGAGCGGGCGGGGGAGGCGGCGGATCCTCCACTATCACCGGGAAACTAAGCCTCTTCCCCTTACCGGCAGGCCTGCCCGAGGACCGCCATCCCATCCAGGTACTACAGAGTCAGTCAGAGGAGCAAATAGTGGCCAGGATCCGGAGAAATGTAAACGGCCCAGCGTAGCTCAGTCTAGAAGCGTCCGCTCACCTCGATTTTAATGATCGGGTTGAAAAAAACATTGGGCCAGATTCTCGTACTTTTGCGTTGTTTGTGCGTAGCGTAGCGTAACCCATTTACGCTACGCCTCCGCACTTTTTACGAGCAAGTGCTGTATTCTCAAAGCACTTGTTCCGTAATGTGTGGCGGCGTAGCGTAAATGGGACGGCGTAAGGCTGCATAATTCAAATAGGGAAGGTGGGGGGCGTGCTGTATTTAAATTAAGTACGCCCCCGTGGCGAACGAACTGCGCATGCGCCGGCCGTAAACGTAGCCCACTGCGCATGCTCCAAAGTAAGACGCAAATACATTGGCTGCGACGACAGCGTAATTAACGTACAGCCCTATTCGCGACGAGTTACGTAAACGACGGAAAAACACTACGCTGTCCCGACATCCATACTTAACATGGCTTACGCCGGACCTACGCAAAGTTACCCCTCATATAGCAGGGGTAACCTTACGCGTACACAAACTACGTCGACGGCGGGCAACTTCGTTTAGGAATCGGCGTATCATGCTCATTTGCATATTCAACGCTGAAATCTACGGGAATGCCACCTAGCGCTCAGTGTAGAATTACATCTAAGATCTGACGGTGTAAGTGACTTACGCCAGTCGGATCTACACCAAATCTATGCGTAACTGATTCTAAGAATCAGTCGCATAGATACACAGGGCAAGAAACAGAGATACGACGGTGTATCTGGAGATACATCGTCGTATCTCTTTTGAGAATCTGGCCCATTGTTTTTTTCTAGACCATTAAAAATGTCATTTTTTACAACCCGGAAAACGGTTGTGTGTACGCGGCATTACAATTAATAATTAACACAGTAGATGTTGGCATAGTGGGGGTCTCTACTTCCTAATACATTTCTTCATCAGTTTAGGCCAATTTGTTTCGTTTTTTTTTATTGGGATATTTATTATAGCAAAAAGTAAAAAATATATATATATATTTTTAAATTGTTACTCTTTTTAGCACAAAAAAAAAACAAAAAAAAACGCAGAGGTGATCAAATACCACCAAAATAAAGCTCTATTTGTGGGTAAGAAAGAAAGTACATTTTGTTTGGGTACAACGTCGCAGGGCCACGCAATTTTCAGTTAAAGCGACACAATAGCAAAAAATTACATTTAGGGGGCAAAACCTTCTGGTCTTTATGTGGTTAAAGTCTGGATTATAAGCCTGCTGTCAGCTGAATCTGGGTCACAGAAATTGCAACTAAGGGCCAGATTCAGGTAGATTGGCGCATCTTCAGGCGGGCGTAGCGTATAGAATATACGCTACGCCGACGAGGAGCAGAGTGGTGAGCACAATATCCACAATGGAAATGCTCCCAACGTTGCGCCAGCGTAACGTAATTTTGTCGGCGTAAGGCAGCGTAAGTGTAAGTGGGTGTGACCTTATGCAAATGATCGTCCGAGCGTGGTGCAATGCTTTACGCCCAGCGTATCTAAAACGGCGCATGCGCAGTGACATGGATTTGCTCATAACTACGCCGGCGCAACTTCCTGGGATACGCCGGCCCACCGGCTTACACCAAACGCATAATTACGCCCAGACATGCGCCCGTCCGGCTGGGCGATGGCAGAAGTTCCTCAATGGTGCCGAAAGTTCCCAGACCAGCAAGGCACGGAATAGGGAGATTCTTGAGGAGATCATCCTTCAGGTCAATACCGTTGGGCATGAGACCAGGAAGCCTGATGATATTGCTAAAAAAAATAATAATATGAGACATAAAGTCCGTGAGAAGCTGACGCTTATGAGGAGGCACGCCAGGGGCACAGGAGGAGGACCAGCCACATCTGTGCGATGAGGAGGAGGTCATCGCCCAATGCCTGCAGCGGGAGCAGGTGGAGGGCATCAAGGGTTTCGACTCCGGTGACCAGGCATTGAGGACAGGTAAGTGTGTTTTATCTCCTATTCGGTGTATAGCATGTGAGGGGGTGGAAGGGAACATGTGCCAAGTGTGTGGGTCCACCAACATGTGAATGTTTTGTGTCATCCACAGATGTGCTGGAGGGAGCTGGACCGTCGTCGGCTGTTGGGCGACCCATGGCCTCCCCAGAGCATCCAGGATGTCAGTGGCAACTGTGCTGCGATGGTGACCTGCCTTGGCGAGTTGCAGGCCACCACAGCAGGCCTCGTGGCAGAAGTTAGGAGCCTCACAGTGGCGGTAGAGGCGAATACTGCTGCCATCGAGGCGGAGGGGAGGCATACAAGGCTGCTGCAGGTGGAGACTAATGCGGTCCTTACCCGCATTGCCCTGGCGTTGGTGGGCAGGCAGCCAGCCAGGGAGAGACCAGGGGATGCTCCTCTATCTCCCGATGTCCCACCCCCCCACCCAAAGCTCCCAGCAGAGAGTTAAGGAGCCAGAGCCATGACACCAGGCTTGGCCCACGACAGGGCAGTTGATTGCCTGATATGTTTTTTGCATATTTGCTCAGGTTATGAGCATTTTATTTTGTATTATTAGCTCAGGTTATGAGCATTTTATTTTGTATTATTAGCTCAGGTTATGAGCATTTTATTTTGTAGTGTATGCACACGGTCAGTAGTGCTGCTACAGTGTGACTGGTGTGTGACTGGTGTGTGAATGTGGGGGTGGCCCTCCTGCCAGTAAGGTTTGTCACCCTAGGTCGTCGGGGAGAAGTTATCCCCACGGCCGTGTGAATGTGGTATGAAAGGACAGCAACATGATTGGGGCCTTGGCGCGGCGTTGCTGCTCCCAAGTCCTGCATGCCGGACTTGGGCTAATCCAATGTGATGGGGATGTGGTGTGTGTGATATAGGGACCACAGTAGTGTGCATGCGTGCATTGTCCATGTGCCATGATGAATGTGTGTGTGTTTAATGTGCAAAGATGCCTACCACGAGGACTCTCCTGACTGCTCTTCCGGGGTAGCCTCGTGCGGGGGGGACTGTGTGGTTCGGGGGTCAGGTCATCACATATGTTAATCTCAAGGCTCTTTCTCATGACATAGTTGTGCAGCACACAACATGCACCGATGATCTGACACACAAAGTTTGGGGAATACAACAGGGCCCCCCCGGACATATCCAGGCATCGGAAACGGGACAGCACTGCATGGGTACGTATGTGTGCATCATTGTATCTTCTCTCTCCTCTGGTTTGGGGATCCCGGAATGGAGTCAGGAGATGGGGGCCAAGTGCATATGCCGAGTCATCTGGAAGGGAAAAGACAGTAGGATGTTAGCCGTGCATGTGCCCCTTGTGATGTCTGCATCATGGGGGTCGGACAGTCATGCCTGACTCCCATGTCACTCACCAACCAACCAGCTGTCCCTGTACACGTTCTGTTCGAATTCTGTTGGGATGGTGCTTTAACGGTATATGTAGCTGTCGTGGCTGGACGTTTGGCATGGATGTGCCATATGAGGTATTTGGCATTGGCTATCACCTGTACGTTGATGGAATGCCACTGCTTACGATTGCGGTATATGTGCTCTGTGGCACGGGGGGGCCGTAGTGCCACATGTGTGCAATCAATGGCCCCGATGGTGTGTGGGAATCCTGCAATTCTGTAGAAATCCTGCATTTCCTTCTGCCGCAGATGCTCATGGGTGGGTTTGTGATGTGGTGGGACATGTGTCTGAGGATTGCGGGGACAACCTGGTGCACGCATCTGCTCATGGTGGATTGTGACATCCCAGCCACAACTCCACTTGTATGCTGAAAAGATCCACTGGCAAGGAAATGGAGTGTTGCCAGTACCTTGACCAGTGGCTGCACTGCTTGTGAGCGGTGTGTCTTGCTGGGCTGTGGCTAATTCCAGAATGGCATCAGGGCTGAATCTGAAGATGCGATACACCTCCAAATCCCCCTTGCCAAAGACGTTAATGCGCGTTCGGTATATCCTCTCCCGTGCCTGTGGCCACAGTAGTAGTGCTAGGACCGCAGCTACCCCTGGCATGTTGGTATACAGATGTGTGTCCTGCAAGTGTGGTTGCTCAGTTTGTCCGTAACGGTGCTGCTGTAGATGCTCTCCAGCTGACCTGTGCACGTCTGCTGCTGACTTAGCCCTGCTTTATGAGGGGTAACTTTAGTCCGGACGTACAACTTACGCGCGCCACGCGTAGCCTGCGCCAGCCAAATGTACGTTCGCGAATCGGCGTATCTCCCTCATTTGCATAATTGAATGGGAAATCAATGGGAGCGCCAGATGGGTCCAGCGTAAATATGCGCCCACGCTACGCCAGCGTAGGAAAGTTACGTCGGTCGGAAGAAGTCTATTTTTAGGCGTATCTTGTTCTGTGGGTACGGTGCACAGATACGACGCCGCACATTTTGACTTACGTGGCGCATCTCGAGATACGTCGGCGTAAGTCCTACCTGAATCTGGCCCTAAGTGTGTGACCAATAGATAAAACATGATGTTTTACTTATCCTTTTACACACCATAAAAACTGTGCATGCAGCATATACTATAGAACTTGACAGTGTTGGCTGAGTTTTCTTTGAGTTTATCATTTGTCGTAATATTTGACCCTGACATTTTGGCACAAATATGCTAAGTAATATTTTTGTAATTTATGCTCTTATGCCCTGTACACACGATCAGACCTTTTTCCGACCAAATTCACATTCCATCGGAGGAAAAGAGAACATGTTCTCTATGTAAACTCCGATGGAATTTATCGGAATATCCGATGGAAAAACTCTGATGGGCATACACACGGTCGGAATTTCCGATTGAAAAAGTCCGTCTGACGTTTCCATTGGAAATTCCGATCGCGTGTACGAGGCCTAGAAGGTGTTATTGTGGGAAGAATAATTTTTGTGCTTAGAAAGTGTTCTTTCATGCACAGAAAGTCCCTAGTGCCTCTCTGCAGAATAACAAAACATACAAGGAAACCCCATACATAACCTAGGGTGTTTTTATAGGATTAATATAGTGATGATTTTGTAAAGCAGCCCATAGAAAAAACTGTATTATTTTCTTTCAAACAATGGGTTGAATGAAAAAAACATACTCGATATCCTCATCCACAGACTTGATGTGGATGGGCGAATACTCCCAGCCATAGGCATGTGCAGGGGGTGTGCCGGCTGATATTTTACCAAAGTTTCTAAAAAAAAGCTTAAATAAAAAACATAAATAAAATTGTGAAAAATAATACAACAATAAAAAAAATAAAAAAAAATACTGACACTGCCCTACTGACACCATCCACTACCCTACTACATTTTAAAATCTTTACATTTATTTAGACTGTGTGTGTGCGTGTATATATATATATATATATATATATATATATATATATATATATATATATATATATATATATATATATATGCCTGTATATAATTTGAATATTGTGCAAAAGTTCATTTATTTCACTAATGCAACTTAAAAGGTGAAACTAATATATGAGATAGACTCATTACATGCAAAGCAAGATAGTTCAAGCCGTGATTTGTCATAATTGTGATGATTATGGCTTACAGCTCATGAAAACCCCAAATCCACAATCTCAGAAAATTTGAATATTGTGAAAAGGTGCAATATTCTAGGCTCAAAGTGTCCCACTCTAATTAGCTAATTAAGCCATAACACATGAAAAGGGTTCCTGAGCCTTTAAATAGTCTCTCAGTCTGGTTCAGTAGGAATCACAATCATGGGAAAGACTGCTGACATGACAGTTGTGCAGAAAACCATCATTGACACCCTCCATAAGGAGGGAAAGCCTCAAAAGGTAATCGCAAAAGAAGTTGGATGCTCCACATTTATAGAAAGTTATGTGGAAGGGAAAAGTGTGGAAGAAAAGGGTGCACATGCAGCAGGGATGACCACAGCCTGGAGAGGATTGTCAGGAAAAGGCCATTCAAAAGTGTTGGTGGAGTCAGTGCATAGAGAGCCACCCTATTCAAATTTTTCTAGTATCACCTGTATATAGCCACACACGTGTGTTTGTGTTTTGGGGTGCACACCCTAATGCAATAGGCTGTGCACACCTATGTTCCCAGCAGGGTTATTATATTCTGACAGCGGGGAGACTTCCCCACCAGCAGAATACACTGATCAACCTTGCAGGCTGCAACACTAATCAAGCGGGGAAAATCCAACAGGGCGATTATACAAAAGTCGATTGGTGGATTGACTTCTGTACAACCTCCCTGCCATTACAATTCTGACATTCTCTGCTGAAGAGAGCACTTGTTTCTTTCCACCTAATCTTCTAAAATTAAATTAACAATTGTCCACTAGATGTCACTAAGCATCCAGCTGGTAAACAAGAATCACCCTATAGATTTTAGTTTTCAAGTTCCAGTTTACCATAAGAAAATGTAACATGGCATACAATTATACCCATATTACTTTTTCTATTAAATTAGATTTCATAGCTTTCAGCTGTTTCTGTTTTCAGTACTCGTTTACATTGATGTGATTTTTTTTTCTCAAAAGTTTTTATTGATTACACATTTAATAGATAAATACATTAGTGTCTCATACAAGGATACAGATTGTATAGTTTACGTTAGAATTTACTATCAATAAAAATGAATAACATAAAATATCTAAACATAATTAATTAGATCTTCACTATCTAGATAGCCGGTGGGTTGTATTATATTTATAACTACAGTAACATAAAGTATATCTAAACTACCATCATGTTATATACATGGGTTGTGAAACAACAAATTAGACTTATTGTAGTGAAAAACAATGTACAGTAAATAAAATGAAAAGAAGGAGAGTAAAGAGAATTTTAGTGTGTGACATTGTGGCGTTCATTCTATGTATTGTTTCTGCCATCCCCAATACTGGAGTTTTCCATGCTTTAGCTATTGTTTGCTTTGCAGCAGTTAGGAGTTGAATAAAAAGTTTAAATCTGAAAAATGTTAAACATGCCAGTTTTAGGTTAAGTAGTGCTGTAAATTGATCCGGTTGTATCTACTGTCGGAACATTTTAGAGGCCATTGCCAAGATTTCTTTCCAGAAAAGTTGCGCTATCGGACATGTCCACTGTACATGCAAGTGAGTGCCCAAATCTGAACTGCCCCTAAAGCAAAGAGCTGAGTGTGTAGATGCAAATTTGGCCACTCTAGCTGGTACAAGGTACCACCGAGTCAGGACCTTGTAATTTGCTTCCATCGCCGTGACATTGGGCGAGGATGATTTAATGGTTGACCAGAACCTAGACCAGGAATGGGCAAACTACGGCCCGCGGGCCGTATAAGGCCCGGCGGCCCGTTTAACCCGGCCCGCGGAGCATCCAAAGTTATGGCGCCATGGGGAGGGGGGGGGGGTGACAAAAAAAAACACTCATTAAAAAAATTCCCACCCGTTCTGTGGCCGCCTCCTATAGCCCCTGTGCTGGCGGCGGCGGCACGGAAATTACCTTAGCAAGTACTTTTAGCTTGGCTGGCATGTAGGAGAAAGACAGGCGCGGTCAGCAGGCGCCCCCATGCTTTTCTTTCAATGGGATCGCCCAGTCCGTGATTTGTCTTACTTGCGGAGGCTCCGCCTACCCTCCTCTTCGCAGCGCAGCTTCCTCTACTCGAGTGCGAGCGTGTCACTCGTTAGGTGAGGTGAGCACTGAGGAGAAGAACTGAGAGGAGAATTGGATCCCCAGCACTGCTGCAGTTACGGTACACTCACAGACATCACACTGGTTATCATTTTCATCATACAGACTGTATAATGATGTACTGCCAAGCAGGCAACCAAATATAGTGCTAATATATGGAATAAATAAGTTATAATTATGCATAGCCATAGATATCCTAAATAAAGTGATTTGTGCAAGTAGTACCTGCTGTTGCACAAATCATTTTATTTATATCTATGGCTATGCATAATTCTAATTTATTTAATCCATATTGAGCAAGCACCATATTGGATTGGCTGCTTGGTTCTGTTTGGGACTGTGCCTGGCACATGATGCCACGCTTAGGCTATTTTCACACTGGGGCGTTGCGCCATTGGCGGTAAAACGTCGCTATTTGAGCGGCGCTTTACTGTCGTTTTTGTGGTGCTATTCAGCCGCTAGCAGGGCGCCTCAAAGATGCGTCTCTCAGGACTTTGAGCATCCTGCCAGCACACCACTAGCGAGTGCTCTATTTTGTAGTGCTGTAGACACCGTCCATCTACTCTTGGTCCGGCCCCCGGGTCCAATATATGAACCCATTGTGGCCCTCGAGTCAAAAAGTTTGCCCACCCCTGACCTAGACCATTCTGCGTCATCCAGTGCGCGCCCCAGGTCCTCCTCCCAATTTTGTACATAGGTTGGTTTGTCAAGATTAGGGTCTACTAGAAGTTGAGTGTAAAGGGATGATATCCTTCTTTTGGCTAATGGGTCTTTTTTGCAAATTGTTTCAAAATTGTATAATTGGGACAGGGATGTTGCAACTTGTATGAGTGGAGTAAAAAATATTTTGTGCCACGATTGTTGGGATTAACTCTGTATTTGTAAGCAATATATTAAGAACTATACATTTTTGGGGATTAATGGCCAAGTCAGAGAAAGCCGCAAATTTATCTAAAATGGGTAGAAGGACCTGGTTCGAATCTCCCCACATGATCACTGTTCCGAACTGCAGTATCCATTATATGTCCCATAACCATAAGTAATATGTATCTTCCTTCTCGATCTATAATTTCTTTTGCGATAGTAAATGGAGTAGATCAGTGGAACGCTATTAAGGTTCCCCTTTGTTTGGTGTTGGCAGAAGCTGTGAAAAATTGTGGTTAAAAGAGGGACATGAATTTGGGAGTGGATTCTCTGGTGAAATGTTGAAATGTGTTTCTTGTAAGCTTACAATGTGTGCCTTTCGTGATTGGAACATGCAAAATGCTTTAGTCTTTTTCTGTAGAACAATTATGCCCTGAACATTCAGGGACATGATGTTCAATGGTGCCATGGCAACTGATTAAAGAAATACAACTTACCAAATACCATACATTTCTGACTGGGTGGGTCGACCCGTGTGGACTTGAAAAGTATGAAAGTAGAGAAGAATCCAGCAGAGCCCGGAGTAAAGAAAAAATTTAAAACAATGAAAGTGAATACATTTCTTGTCTAGATATAAATAAAGTTTCAAAAGTAGCCCGTAATCGAGGATAAAAATCCATATCAGAGGAAAAATGCCTTAGTCGGACATCCACATATGGGTGGGTGCACGAGGGAGGCTAAGGAGGGCACACGGATCTTCCGTGTACAGGAGAAAAGCTCCATAAATAAAACATCTTAATGATGCCTGAGTAATTTGATCACAGTGTAGCCAATGGACGTTATGTTATTTGTTTTGGTTAGTCATGAGGGCTGATCACATGTTGCATCAATAGGCTCAGTTTTTGGTACCATTGAAATCATGGTGGAAAAGGGGATTGTTAACTAGTGTTTTTAACATTAAGGCCGTGTACACACGATCAGACATGTCCGACGGACCGTTTTCATTGGACCAGGCTGAAGTGGTCTGTTGGTCTGATGTGCGTACACACCAACGGACCAAAATCCCCTCGGACCAGAAGGCGGTGACATAGAACACAACGACGTGATGAAAAAACGAAGTTCAATGCTTTCAAGCATGCGTCGACTTGATTCTGAGCATGCGCAGGATTTTGGTCCGATGATTTCGTGTACTAACAATCGAACATGTCCGATGGACAGGTTTCCAGCGGACAGGTTTCTAAGCATGTTTGGAAACTTTTGTCCGCTGGAAAACGTGCCGATCTGCGGACCAGTTTCAGCGGACACGTTTGATCGTGTGTACGCGGCCTAAGATAATTAACTTAGAAGCTGAAGTAAAACATCTAAATAACCAGGTGATAAGATTTAGGTATTTTGATTGCTTACTCAATATACTTACTACCTATTTTATTTTACTTAGAATAACAATTAAGTGATCAATAGTTATGGCTACCTTCCTATGTAAAGTAACCCTAGTATTCCAGGGAATATGGGGAATAAATAAAGGCTAACTGGGATAATGGTGGTTTAAAGGGATGTAAGTTAGGAGTAGATGCATCCAACTCCTGTTCTACAATCATACAATGAGTGTTTTACTGACATTTGCTAGGAATATATAGATTCATAGGCAGGAGTCACCCAAGGGACATTGGGGGAACAAAAAGAGGTTAACAAAAATAAGGCATTGAGTTTATAGTGAGCAAAACCTTGCTTCGGTTATGGGGCTATGAAAAAGGTCATATTTTTATTCAACCAGACTTTTGAAGAGCCAACTTTGGGGCAGTTCAATAATAGGAGAGCATAACTGGTATAGTTCTTCAGTCCATGGAATCTTCTGGCTCTACTAGGGAAGAGGCATAGCGGCTTCTCTTGTGTGAATGGTCACTTCTTCTTTTTTCCTAGGATTGCAAAGTGCTGTTTGGAGGTGAGGATGAAGCTGTTCTTCTTCCTGATGAAGAGGTGCTTGTTGAAGCTTCTGTCAGATGCAGTTTTAACCACTTTAGCCCCGGACCATATTGCTGCCCAATGACCAGAGCACTTTTTGTGATTCAGCACTGCGTAGCTTTAACTGACAATTGTGCAGTCGTGCGACGTGGCTCCCAAACAAAATTGGCGTCCTTTTTTTTCCCACAATTAGAGCTTTCTTTTGGTGGTATTTGATCATCTCTGCGGTTTTTATTTTTTGCGCTATAAACAAAAATAGAGCGACAATTTTGAAAACAATGCAATATTTTTTACTTTTTGCTATAATAAATATCCCCCAAAAATATATTTTTCCTCAGTTTAGGCCGATACGTATTCTTCTACATGTTTTTTGTTAAAAAAATCTGCAATAAGCGTTTATTGATTGGTTTGCACAAAAGTTCTAGTGTTTACAAAATAGGGGGTCGTTTTATGACATTTTTATAAAAAAATTTTTTTTACTAGTAATGGCGGCGATCAGCATTTTTTTTTCAGTACTGCGACATTATGGCGGACACTTCGGACACTTTTGACACATTTTTGGGGCCATTGGCATTTTTATAGCGATCAATGCTATAAAAATGCATTGTATTACTATAAAAATGCCACTGGCGGTGAAGGGGTTAACACTAGGGGGCAGGGAAGGGGTTAAGTGTGTTCCTGGTGTGTTCCTGGTGTGTTCCTGTATGGGGGCGGTGGCCTCACTAGGGGAAATCACTGATCTTCTGTTCATACATTGTATGAACAGAAAATCAGCATTTCCCCCGCTGACAGGAACGAGAGCTTTGTGTTTACACACAAAGCTCCCGTTTCCCGCTCTGTAACGAGCAATCGCGGGTGCCCGGCGGCGATCATACCCACCGGGCTCTCGCCCAGGAGTGCCGCCGTCCCGCTGTAATATGACGGCAGGCGGTCGGCAAGCAGTTAATAAGGCCTGTTGTAGGTCCTCTGCAGATCTACACATGTACCTGATAACTTGATAGGTAAATCGAATTGAAAAGGGGAAAGACTTGTGAGGAGTTTTGTGAGGGAATTTGTTCCATTTCAGACTCACCTGGGAAGTCTGGTTGAACTAGCTTCTGTCTGTGTGAGCGCACTGAGGCAGTGTATGAGGAGATGACAGGCACCATTCTAGCTGCAGTGCGCGCCTAAGTGTCTCTTGTGAGGGGATTTTTTGTTTTGCCACATCCGCCTCCCAGAACCATTATTCTGGTCCAAATTGTACCAGTCTGTTCCCGGGTTCTTAGTCTTTCAGTCGGGTACCTTAATGAGCTGCTGTCAACGTTAGAATTGCGGCTTTTCTCCTCAGCGGAGGGAAGCTCTAGCTATGCATGTCTGCTCTGCTAGACTCCGTGCATGTGCCCAATATGATTTTTTTCAACTTCGTATACTTTTTAGCTACTTCTAAAGCTTACCATCAAAATTAATTCAGCACAGTATACAGTATAACAGTATCATTTGTCTTTGGGCCTCTAATTTATATTATGTGTGACTGGTGTTTTTTACTGACTGGCTCAGAAGCAGTGTTGGTAAATAATCACTTTCTGAACTTTTTTAAAAACTCAACTAGTTGGGTAAACGTTACTATTTACTCAAAGTGTATTTCTAGCAAAATCTTTTTCGTTTTGGTTGGAGTTGGGAAGGATTAGAACCCTGTAGTTTTTATTGCTATCCAGGACTCCATTAGGGCGGGTTTTACTTACTAAGGATGGGAAGCTTTAAAAACTTGACAGAACTACTCGTCCGTCAAAACTGAATGTCTATTTGTTCTGTGTAAAGAGGAGCGAAAGCAAACCCTATTAGTATATTTTCAAAAAGAATAGAGTGATTAAGGAAAGTACTGCATTATGGCCACTAGATGTAGCTGACGATCACAGTAAATAAATATTTCTTTGCTATAATCGTACGCACCATCTAACAGCTATAATGCAGTATTTTCCTAATTCTTTATAAATGACTAACAATTGACTTGGAGAGAAAATAGCCTAATTACAACACCCCCCCATTCACACAGAATGAATGTACATTCAGTTTCACAAGATGAAGAACTCTGCTTATTGTTGAATAACAATAGTTACAGTAGGAGGAGAAGGAATATCTCCAACAACAGAAATATTTATTTTGCCTTTATTATTTATTTTTGCAATTTTAATATTAAGGTGACATCTGTCAGATTTTTTTTTTGGCTGTCCCCTCAGCCCCCCCATGTCTGTTTTGTCCCACAGCCAGATCTCATGGCATAATTACATTTATTTACTTTCCAATTTTTTCCTCCCCCGGCCTGTTTGGAGGCAGTTATTTATGGGAAAGGCACTACTATCAGTTTGGAGATCCAATGTTTAGCCTGGGTTGTGAATGTATAGCCACTTTAGCTCTCATACATGTATAACGCTTATTGTCTTGAGCAATTTGTACATTTCCATCATGGGCTCCGTTATGAAAACAAAGTAATACGTTGTATTTTCGGGCACATACAAGGTTTTTGTGCAAAAGTGTCTTATTTATATTGTCTCCACCCCAAACTCACTCATTCATTTCTTTATGGACCTTGCTTTGTGCACTGGTGTGCAGTCATGTTGGAACAGGAAGGGGTTATCCCCAAACTGTTCCCAAAAAGTTGGGAGGATGAAATTGTCCAAAATGCCTTGGTATCCTGACGCCTTAAGAGTTCCCTTCACTGGAACTAAGGGGCCAAGCCCAACCCCTGAAAAACAACCCCACACCATAACCTCCCTCTATCAAATGATTTGGATCAGTGCACAAAACAAGGCCCATAAAGACATGGATGAGCGAGTTTGGGGTGGAGAAACTTGACTGGCCTGCACAGAGTCCTGACCTCAACCTGATAGAACACCTTTGGGATGAATTAGAGCGGAGACTGCCAGTCATGCCTTCTTGTCCACTTTAGTGCCTGGCCTCACGAATGCACTTCTGGATCAAACATTCCCATAGACATACTCCTAAACCTTGTGTACAGCCTACAGAGTTGAAGCTGTTATAGCTGTAAAGGGTGAGCCAACTGAATACTGAACCCTATGGACTAAAGCCCTGTACACACGGGCAAGAATCTTGTCAGGAAAAAACGTTGTTTTCCCGACGAGATTCTTGGTAAGAATCTCTTGCCACCCAAGTGTAAAGTAGTAAGTACTCTTCTTTCAAAAGGACCGCGGTTCTTGTGAAAGGCAAGAACGTGGTGACGTTATCACGTACGACGAGCATGCGCTCGTCACATTCGATGCCGTCGCCGCCATCTTGCTGCACCCTACCTATGCCTAGGAAGCTACTGCGCATGTGTCAAAGTCATTTAGAGCATGCATGGATTTTCATGTCTACAGGTAAATATACACACTCTCGGGTTTCTCTGCAGGAAAACTGCAGGGAAACTCACGGCGAGAAAAATAGAGAACATGTTCTTTATTTTTCTCGTCTAGATTCTGGGCAGTTTTCTTGTAGAGAAACCTGAAAGCCTCGTACACACGCTCGGTATACTCGGCAAGAAAGCTCTGCCAGCAGTTTTCCTGCTGGTTCTTGCCGAGCGTGTGTACGAGGCTTAAGACTGGGATGCCATTAAAGTTCATGTGCGTGTAAAGGCAGGTGTCCCAATACTTTTGGTAACCCAAAAAGTAGCTTTTTCACGTACCCCTTGGATTGTCCCCCTGACTTTTTTGGAATAAAGCCTAATCTGGATTTTTTTAGCCGTGGCGTGGCACTTCAATGTATAATTTGTGAAAATTCTTTAATGATTTACAGTAGGAAATAGGGTAGAGCGGAAAAGAAAGGGGATGAAACAAATCAATATATACAGTATCTCACAAAAGTGAGTACACCCCTCACATTTTATGTAAATATTTTATTATATCTTTTCATGTGACAACCTTGAAGAAATGACACTTTGCTACAAAGTAAAGTATTGAGTGTACAGCTTGTATAACAGTGTAAATTTGCTGTCCCCTCAAAAGAACTCAACACACAGTCATTAATGTCTAAACCGCTGGCAACAAGTGAGTGCACCCCTAAGGAAAAATTTCCAAATTTGGTCAAAAGTGTCAATATTTTGTGTGGTCACCATTATTTTCCAGCTCTGCCTTTAGTTTTATTTTGGTTAAATTCAGACAAAGGAGTAATAACAAAAAAATGGCTTAATCCAGAAGGACCCACATTAAGAGAATAGTTTAAAATAATTGAATATTTACAGTCTCGAACAAAAGTGAGTACACCCCTTACATTTTTGTAAATATTGTATTATATCCTTTCATATGACTACACTGAAGAAATGACACTTAGCTACAATGTAAAGCAGTGAGTGTACAGCTTGTTTAATAGTGTAAACTTGCACCCCCACTCAAAATAACTCAACACACAGCTATTAATGTCTAAACTGCTGGCAACAAAGGCGAGTACACCCCTAACTGAAAATGTCCAAATTGGGCCCAATTAGCCATGTGACTCGTTAGGGCTCATTTCCACTGGCGTTTTTACAGCCACTTTTCTGGGCGTTTTTTGCAGCTTAAAAACGACTGTCCATGTTAGTCTATGGACTCATGCCCACCATGTTTGTCTATGGTCTCATGCCCACCAAGTTTTTGAGCTGTAGATGGCTGAGACGTTTTTAAGCTGCAAAAAAAACGCGGCACCAGTGCATTCTGAAGCTCCAGCTATAGAGCTGTAAAAACGCCAGACATTAAAAAAAGCTCAAAAACGCGCATTTTTCTAAAATAAACTGTAAAAACGCCAGTGGAAATGAAGCCTTAGTGTTACAAAGTCTCAGGTGTGAATGGGGAGCAGGTGTGTTAAATTTGGTGTTATCGCTCCCACTCTCTCATTCTGGTCACTGGAAGTTCAACATGGCACTTTGTTTTTTCTTCAGCACGTCGTGTGCTTTACGTCATTGCGTTCTGACACGATCGTTTTTTTAACCGGTGGTGTGTAGGCACATCAGACCATCAGTCAGCTTCGTCGGTTAACCGATGAAAACTGTCCTTCGGACTGTTCTTGTCGGATGAACTGATCGTGTGTACACGGCCTAACAGGACAGTTTCCACTCAGAACAGGTCTCGCCATAGTCAACCAAATAAGTTGAGTGTATGTGCATGTCATATCCAGAGGTTGTCTTTGGGAAATAGATGTATGAGTGCTGCCAGCATTGCTGCAGAGGTTTGGGGGGGGGGGGTGGGTGGGAGGTCAGCCTGTCAGTGCTCAGACCATACGCATCAAATTGGTCTGCATGGCTGTCGTCTCAGAAGGAAGCCTCTTCTAAAGATGATGCACAAAAAAGCCTGCAAACAGTCTGCTGAAAATAAAAACACTAATGCCGCGTATACACGGCCGTTTTTTGTCTTGTAAAAAAACAAAGTTTTTTCTCATGAAAAAAAAACAAAAGTTTTTCAAACTTCATTTTAAAAAACGACGTTGCCTACACACCATAATTTTCGGAAAATGCTCTTGCAAAGCGCGGTTACGTACAACACGTACGACGGCACTCTGTTTCATTCAAGCTTGCGTCATAACTTGCTTCTGAGCATGCGCGGGTTTAAAAACGTTGTTTTTAAACGTCGTTTTGCCCACACACGATTATTTTTTATGACACAAAAAACGACATTCTGAAAAACGACATAAAAAATTGAAGCATGTTCGAATTTTTTTTTTGTCGTTTTTCAGAAAAAAAATTGACGTTTTGCCCACACACGATCATTTTAAATGATGTTTTTTAAAACGTTGTTTTATTTCATCACAAAAAACGACCGTGTGTACGTGGCATAAGGCTCCATGCACACTGAAGCTGATAAAAACTATAAAAAAACGCCAGTAGCTTTGCAGGGAGCCTTGCAACGTTTTCTTGCGTTTTTGCAATAGCTTTTTACTTTTTTTTTCAATGGATAAAAAAAAACGCTGGCGCCTGTGTTTTTTAGCGTTTTTTCCCGCCAAAAAACTGCACTTTGAACACAAATTTCAGGCGTTTAGAAAAAAGCCAATAAAATCCAAAACTCATTAACACTGAAAAACGCCCAGGTGTGCATGGGCACATAGGTTAACATAGAGTTCAGTTTATGGGCTTTAAAAAAAAAAAGCCAAAACGCCAATAGACTGCAGTTTATCAGCTTCAGTGTGCATGGAGCCTTAGGACATGGATTACTGGAACCATGTCCTTTGGTCTGATGAGACCAAGATAAACATATTTTGTTCAGATGGTGTCAAGCCTGTGTGGTGGCATTGAGGTGAGTAGTACAAAGACAAGTGTGTCTTGCCTACAGTCAAGCATGGTGGTGAGAATTTCATGTTCTGGGACTGCATGAGTGCTGCCGGTACTTGGGATCTACAGTATATTGAGGGAACCATGAAAGCCAACATGTACTGTGACATACTAAAGCATGATCCCCTCTCTTCAGAGACTGGGCCGCCGGGCAGTATTCCAACATGATAACAACCCCAAACGCACCTCCAAGCTGACCACTGCCTTGCTAAAGAAGCTGATAGTAAAGCTGATTGACTGGCCAAGCATGTCTCCAGACCTAAGCCCTATTGAACATCTGTAGGGCATTCTTAAAATGGAAGGTGAAGGAGAGCAAGGTCTCTAACATCCACCAGCTCTGTGATGTCATCATGGAGGAGTGCAAGAGGACTCCAGTGGCAACCTGTGAAGCTCTGGTGAACTCCATGCCCAAGGGGGTTAAGGCAGTGCTGGCAAATAATAGTGGCCACACAAAATATTGACTCTTTGGGCCCAATTTGGACATTTTCACTTAGGGGTGTACTCACTTTTGTTGCCAATGGTTTAGACAATAATAGCTGTGTGTTGAGTTATTTTGAGGGGACAGCAAATGTACACTGTTATACAAGCTGTACACCCACTACTTTACATTGTAGCAAAATGTAATTTCTTCAGTGTTGTCACATGAAAAGATAATAAAATATTTACAAAAATGTGAGGGGTGTACTCACTTTTGTGAGATACTGTAAGTTTGCTTTTAAATGCAAATAAGGTAAGTACCAGTATTTAATAGTTACAGAAACCTACCTGTGTATAAATTATACAAACACCATATTTGGTTTTTATGTGCAGAGCGCTGGATGTGCTTTTGACGCACATGGAAGGAACAGGGCCGGATTAACATAGGGGCTGTTGGAGCTGCAGCTCCAGGCCCCTTTCTCAATATAGGCCCATTTGCCCAAAAAAAAAAAAAGATCGACTTTGAGGATTGTAGCTTGGCGACCAGGGGTCACAGAGCCCCCATATTTGTGGGGTATGTAGCTAAATACCCACCCCACAACAGGGGGCTGCTGACATTTATGGTTCCGTAGATACGGGGCTGCTTGTGCAGCCTGTCAGAAGCTACATACAGAGCGGCAGGTTTAAATACAAGCTGACACACTTTGCAGACTGAGAGGATGAGATCACAGGGCTTATATTAATTATTTGTATATTAATTATGGTAATTAACCCCTTACCACCCAGGCCAATTCTGACAGTTCTCTCCTACATGTAAACATCATCATTTTTATTTGCTAGACAATTACTCAGAACCCTTAAACATTATATATATTGTTTTAGCAGACACCCTATGGAATAAAATGGTGGTCTTTGCAACTTTTTATGTTACACTGTATTTGCGCAGCAATTTTTCAAATGTGTTTTTTTTTTAAGAAACAGTTTTATTCATAAAAAAAAAACCTCTAAAGTTGCTTTAATTTTTTTACAGGTTACATGTTTAGAGTTACAGAGGAGGTCTAGTGCTGGAATTACTGCTCTCACTCTAACGATCGTGGCGTATGTAACCTGTGTGTATCTGCCTCTGATACTAGCCAGGGCCTTCCCAGGGACTGACTAGTATCTCTCCCCAGCCTGTCCCCACACACCCTCTCACCTGCTGACCTGTGGATGGGGGAATCACACCTGAAGTGTTATTGTGTTCTGCCAGTGAATACAATGATCAGTGTTGCTAACTATAGCTGGCAGCACTAATTGTTTTGGGAAAAACCTGACAGGCTGGTAATCAGGATATTAGATTGACTTGTGTAAAACCAGCTAGCCCATACATAGATCGACTATGGCTGGTCTATGCTTAATTGGCGTAATTTCAATCCATATATGGCTCGCTTAACCACTACGCAGTCCCTAATCATCCATCCACAAACCTTTACATTTTTCCTTCCAAGATTCCTTCATCCTCCTCACCTGTACATAGTGACCACTGTCATACTCTCCACACTTCTCTCATGTATATACTGCTTACTGTCATACCCTCAACAGTCCTCTCCTATACATAGTGCCCACCGTCATACCCTCCACACTCCTCTGCTATACATAGTGCCCGCTGTCATACCCTACACACTTCTCTCCTGTACATTGCCCACTGTCGTACTCTCCACACTCCTCTTCTGTACATACTGCTCACTGTCATACCCTCCACATTTCTCTCCTATACATAGCGCCCGCTGTCATACCATACACACTCCTCTCCTATATATAGTGCCCACTCTCATACCCTCCACACTCCTCTCCTATACATAGTGCCCACTGTCATACCCTCCACACTCCTCTCCTGTGCATACTGCTCACTTTCATACCCTCCACACTTCTCTCCTATACATAGTGCCCACCATCATACCCTCCATACTCATCTCCTGTACATACTGCTCACTGTCATACCCTCCACACTTCTCTCCTATACATAGTGTCCACTGTCATACCCTCTACACTTCTCTTCTATACATAGTGCCCACTGTCATACCCTCCACACGTCTCTCCTGTACATACTGCCCACTGTCATATGCTCCCCACTATTCTTCTATACATACTGCTCACTGTCTTACCCTCCACACTCATCTCATGTACAGTATACTGCTCAGTATCATACCGTCCACACTCCTCACCTGTACATACTGCCCACTTTCATAAACTCCTCTATTGTACATAGTGCCGCCTGTCATAGCCTCCACACCCCTCTCCTGTACATACTGCTCACTTTCATACCCTCCACATTCCTCTCCTGTACATACTGCCTATTGTCATACCCTCTACACTCCTCTCCTGTACATACTGCCCACTGTTATACCCTTCACACTTCTCTCCTGTACATACTGCTTACTGTCTTACCCTCCACACTTATTTAATGTACATACTGCTCAGTATCATACCGTCTGCACTCCTCTTCTGTACATACTGCTCACTGTCATGCCCTCCACATCCCTCTCCTGTACATACTGCTCATTGTCATACCCTCCATACTCCTCTCCTGTACATACTGCCCACTGTGATACCCTCCACACTCCTCTCCTTTACATACTGCTCACTGTCATACCCTGTACACTTCTCTCCTGTACATACTGTAACCCTACCTTACCCTTTATACTCCTCTCCTGTACATATTGCCAACTATCTTTCTCTCCACATTCCTCTGATGTACATACCGCCCCCATCATACCCTCCACACTCCTCTCCTGTACATACTGCCCACTATCACACTCTCTACACTCCTCTCCTGTACATACTGCCCACTTTCATACCCTCCACACTCCTCTGCTGCGCATACTGCCCACTGTCATACCCGTCAAACTCCTCTCCTGTACATAGTGCCTTCTGCCATATCCTCCGCACTCCTCTCCTGTACATAGTGCCCGCTGTTAGACCCTCCACATTCCTCTCCATCACCTGCACATACTTCCCAGTTTTATACCGTCCATACTCCACCCCTATGCCTCTTACCCACAAAAACAGTTATTTAAAATTATACTGAATATCCTTAATGTTACCAGCTCTAGAATGGGCACACTTTTGTTAGTTCAACTAAAGGAAATCTTCTCAGTCCTCATATTTGTTCTGCCCATTATTAGTACTCATTTCATTTTGTGATTACTACTGTGATATATAAAGGAACATAGGGCATCTCAGCTACTACTTTTTAGAGGCCCTGAGGTAGCTTATGCCACAATGTACAAGTATGCACAGCATATTAACACATTAAATTGTCGGACTGAGCCCTCCAGTGCTGTGCTGTGATCAATCCGGCGGGTCCTGGGTACATCCATCTTAACCCGGTCTTCCTTCTGGGCTCTGTGCCTTCGGTCACTTGCCTTGGCCGGACTGAGTTGATGTCATTCCCACGCATTCTCATGCGCATCCTCTCTCTCATCCCCCCACCCCAACCCCTCACCCCTCTCTCATCCTCTCTCTCTCTCTCTCTCTCTCTCTCTCTCTCTCTCTCTCTCTCTCTCTCTCTTTCTCATCCTCCCTCTCTCTAATTTGTTATAACAAAAAAGTTTGCATATTTATTTCTTTATTATTTTTAAAAGTCCCGCCAAAATCTCCTCAGCACCAGGCCCATGATGTTCTTATTCTGGCCCTGGGAAGGAAAGGGTGCTGATAGAGAGGGAAAGCCTAAAACAAACCTGTCCTGCATGGGCACAGCAAGGTTTGCCCTCAGGAAAAAACTGTACTGACATAATGGAAAGATTAGCAGAGGCGTTGCTAGGGGGGTGCGCTCCGCACCCGGGTGACACCCTTAGAGGGGTGACACCATCCCGATATAAAAAAAAAAATATATATATATATATATATATATTTTTTTTTGCTGACATGCAGAGATTCAGCTGTGCGCAAGGCCGGACTGGCCTACCGGGACACCGGGAGATTTCCCGGCAGGCTGCTTGATCTGAGGCCGGTTAGAGTTGCGGGGCTGCAGTGCTCCCTGTCACTCATTACGGCGCTTGCTGGGCTCGGCTGGCTGGGTCTATGTTCGGCGATGACGCTGTAACACGGTCCTGGCCCCTAGACCGACTCATGTGATTGTTTGAACACTGATTCTATCTACTATCACACGAGCCGTCTAGGGGGGGGGGCGTGTTACAGCGTCACCACCGAACATAGACCCAGCCAGCCGAGCCCAGCAAGCGCCGTAATGATACACAGCCAGCCAGGAGATGTCATGGCTGCCGTACAGCCCGAGGTGCTTAATAGGAGAAGCAGGGTGGCTGCATATAGATTAATTGAGCTATCTGTATTTCCCCATACAGCCGTGTAATACTTGCAGGAGACAGGAGGGAGAGGAGGAGAAGGAAGCATTCCGCGGCTGTATGGAGGAATACAGACAGCTCAATTAATCTATATGCAGCCACCCTGCTTCTCCTCCTATCAGGTTCTCCTTGAAGCTCCCCCACCACACTCTCCAGCCCCCCCTGTTCTCCTCCCCACCACACTATCCAGCTCCCCGTATTCTCCCCCACCACACACTTCAGCCTCCCTGTGTTCTCCCCCACCACACTGTCCAGCCCCCCTGTTCTCCTCCCCACCACACTGTCCAGCCCCCCCGTGTTCTCCCCCACCACACTCTCCAGGCCCCCGTGTTCCCCTCCTCCACACTCTCCAGCCCCCCATGTTCTCCTCCTCCACACTCTCCAGCCCCCCAGGGTTCTTCCCCTCCACACTCTCCAGCCCCCCCCCCGTGTTCTCCTCCCCTACCACACTCTCCAGCCCCCCCGTGTTCTCCCCCACCACACTCTCCAGCCCCCCCCGTGTTCTCCCCCACCACACTCTCCAGCCCCCCCGTAAAGGGAAAACCGCCGCTCCAGACGACACTCTTCAGTGGTGAGCAAAGTTCAAAAACCCAAATGGGTGCAGGCAATGCGTGGTGCAATATAAGGAAAGAAAAATGGACAGCCGCACTCCAATAGCTAATGTCATAGCTAATGACTAAGCATTGGTTGTCGATGTGAAACGCGTCAGCTTTTGTTACCCCACTGTTTGCTGTTTTTGCTGTTTTAGTTTTTTGACTGGAATTAACAGGCACTATTTTTAAGTCTTTTCATCCATTGGAGTGCGGCTGTCCATTTTTCTTTCCTTATATTCCAGCCCCCCCGTGTTCTCCCCCACCACACTCTCTAGCCCCCCTGTTCTCCTCCCCCACCACACTCTCCAGCCCCCCCCCCAGTGTTCTCCTCCCCCACCACACTCTCCAGCCCTCCCCCACTGTTCTCTCCACCCCTGCTCTTTCTGCCCCCCCTAGTGCTCTCAAGACCCCCAGCACTCTCCGCTCCCGACCCCTGTGATCTCCACTCCCCGTGATCTCCACTCCTCCCTGCTCTTTGCCCCCACCCATGTGCTCTCCAACCCCACCAGTGCTCTCCGCTCTCCCTTCTCTCCAGCTCCCACCCAGTGCTCTCACTTCCCCAGGATCAGAGGACAGGCCGACTTGGGGCAGAAAATGAGGACGGCTGAAGGTGCAGGTGGCCAGGGACCATGCCATCTCACAGCACCGGGAAAGCATTCGGCAAAACAGTACCCCCCGCAACCCCCCCTCAATCAACCACACAACACCCATAAAAACGTTCTACAATCAACAAAGTTCACTCTGGAACCCATCTCCGTTGAAGCCACAAAAAATATCATCGGTACTTTGCGAAACAGCACAGCGCCTAATGATATTATCCCCACTAAACTGCTGAAGGAATGTGCCGACATCTTGGCACCACCTATCACGCAGCTTATAAACCAGTCATTCAAGGAAGGCATAGTGCCCTCCCTGCTGAAAGAGGGCACAATCCAACCCATCTTGAAGAAACTTACCCTAGACCCCAAGGACCCAACTCACCGCCGTCCCATAACAGGCCTAAACGTTCTCTCCAAGATAATGGAGAAAGTAGTGGTACAACAGCTGCAACAGCATCTAGAAACCCATAATCTACTTGATCCATTTAAATCGGGTTTCCGTCCCACCCAGTTGTGGTGGGAACAATTGTGAACTCCAGACTGGACTATGCAAATGCCCTTTACCTCAGACTCCCAAAGTACCAAATCTCTCGTCTGCAAGTCGTTCAGAATACGGCCGCCAGACTTGTGACTGGGAAAAAAACATGGGAATCAATCTCACCTTCGTTGAGAACCCTTCACTGGTTGCCAGTAAAGGACAGAATTGCTTTTAAAGCACTCTGTCTGACTCATAAGTGCATCTATGGGAAGGCTCCGCAATATCTATGCGAAAAGATAGAAGCCCACAATCCCAATCGCGTTCTACGATCCAGCGACCAAAATCTGGTCAAGATACCCAAAGCCAGATACAAGTCCAAAGGAGAAAGAAGGTTTGCTTTCCAAGGTCCCAGACTATGGAACGCTTTACCTACCAGCATTTGGTTGGAGGAAAACCACCTGACCTTCAGAGTCAGATTAAAACTCTGCTCTTTTGATGTCTAGAGGACAGGAACAACGAGCGCCCAGAGGCGATTTAGTTTGCATGTGCCGCGCTATATAAGTTTTTCATTCATTCATTCATTCATTCAAACAGATCCTCTGCAAGGAGCACTGTCCCCATTCAAAAGGTGAACAGACCCTGCACGATATTCTGCAGGCATGGGAGGTACCGTACCAAGCATCAACAACAAACCTTCCCACAGACAGGGACTGCAGACTGGGACATGGGGCACAGTAGGGGCTGCAATGATGTGCATAGTGAGACTGCATTTGATGGGCACAGTGAGGCTGCATTTGATGGGCACAGTGAGGCTGCATTTGATGGGCACTGGTGAGGCTGCATTTGATGGGCACAGTGATGCTGCATTTGATGGGCACTGGTGAGGCTTCATTTGATGGGCACTGGTGAGGCTGCATTTGATGGGCACAGTAAGGCTGCAATAATGGGCACTGGTGAGGCTACATTGATCTGCGTTTGAAGGCATGGCACTATGGTGACAATTGATGGCACAGTGGCGACAATTAATGGCACAGTGGTGACAATTGATGGCACAGTGGTGACAATTAATGGCACAGTGGATACATTTGATGGCATGGAATAGTGGTGACAATTGATGGCACAGTGGCTGCGTTTGGCATAGCACAGTGGCTGCGTTTGATGGCATGGCATAGTGGTGACAATTTCTGGGCACAGTAGTGATAGTTGCTGGGCACAGTGATAACAATTGATGGCACAGTGGCTGCGTTTGGCATGGCACAGTTAAAATAAATACAGTTCTTTAACAGTTTAAGCTTTGAATTTTTTTATTTTCATATGATTTTGTTATTCAAATTTGCTAGTTGATTGAAAGTTATTAACGGCACTACTGTTGCCAATATATGCAGTGTTATTAGGGGGGGGGAATTATTGGGGGGGGGGGGGGGGGGTGACACCATGTTATACCGCACCAGGTGACACCAACCCTAGTGACGCCACTGAAGACTAACAGTATTGTTTTCTGTTTCTGAAAATGTTGGATTCCTGACTGCCATGCTGATCCTTGTTTCTTGGGGCACTGGTGTATAATGGTATCCAATCCATAAAATTAAGCCAGTAATAGCATCTATCTAGGCTCACTATGTGGTTAGCTTTTTTTACCAAGTAACTAAATGCAGCAAAGACAAAGTGTAACATTTATCTGGGAAAACACTGCACTATTCTTATCAGCTTCCAAAAATGAATATACATATCTGGCCAAGTAACAAACCTCAACAAACAGTATATGTAAATGGTGAAACAAAACTGCACTATTTTTATTATCTTCTGCAGTATTGCAAAAGAAAGATAGCTCTTTGGGTGAGTGTCAGCATTTTGGTCTAGCAAAAAACAGTCAACAGCCTGATAAAATTGCATTATTAGGCTGTATCTAAAGCCAAAACCTTTTATTTTTCAATATTTGTATTACGTTTTTGCGACAACAACATCATGAATACACAAGAAAATGACAATCAGCCCTTTACAAAGTATAAGGCTCCATTCACATCTAGGCGTTTTGTCGCCTTACGCCCGACGCTGAAGCAGCCCTAGATACGCTGGAGGGGCGAATTAACATTGTCGGCTATGGAGATGGTTCACATCTCCACACCGAACGCCCAAACGCCCATACGCCTGAAGCTCAAACAAGTCCCGGACCCTTTTTTTTCAGGCGTATCGGGCGTACGCGCATAGCAGGCAATGTTAATTCACCTCTTCTGCAAAAAATCAATAGGCGTTTTGTCGCCGCAAATCGCAGGGACAAAACGCCTATTGATTTGTCGCCGCAATACGCCGCTACAGCGTATGCCTAGATGTGAATGGAGCCTAAGGGTATTGCTTTACAAATTCACATGAGAATGAAGAAAACAATATTCCAATTGTATCAATTGACATCTCCTTTGAAATGCTTACAGCAGTGACCTATGATATGTTCTTAAAGCGTTAGTAAACTCAACTTTGTCACTTTGACCTATAGGTAAGCTTATAATAAAGCTATACCAAATGAATGCATAATGAATGCATGGGTCCACTCTTTGCTTGAGACTGCCAGACCTGACCGGTCATTACTACATTGAGCCATTAAAGGGATTGAGGGATCATCTCCCATTCTGGCCAGGAGTAAGAGGCGTAGAAGTTCCATCCCATTGGTGTATATACACCACAAGCCTTAGCGACTCATTGGGCATATGCCTTATTACATAGTTAGTCCATCCAGTTCAACCATAAAAATAAAAATAAAATATCGTACAATCCCATATACCTAATTCTATACCCACAGTTGATCCACAAGAAGGCAAAAAAGCCAAGCACAGCATGCTCCAATCTGCTACAACAGGGGAAAAAATTCCTTCCTGGTCCCCCGAGAGGCAATCGGCCAGAACCACCTCTGGAGGGAGTAACTTGTATAGTGCTACAAATGCGAACTAAATCCTCCCACTGATACCAATGATATAACACTATGGTGCACTATTTCTCCCCTTAATGCCAAAGATCAGTGGCGTAACCAGAGTTATGGGCGCCCGGGCCCCCCCCCCCCCCGGCGCCAGCACATGACCACATACGCCCAATTACAGGGTGCCACCTGCCGAAAAATGGTGGCCGTGTACCGTACTCACTCGGGACACAGTACAGTAGGGGTGCAACGGATCAAAAACTCACGGATCGGATCGATCCTCGGATCAGGAGTCACGGATCGGATCATTTTCGGATCAGCAAAAAAAAAAAACAAGACAAACATATGTTTTGTCTTTTTGTTTATGACATTAGTAATAATAGGCTAGCTAGTAGTTTAACATTGTCCCCACATGACATTCGTAATAGCCAGTAGTATAACATTGCCCCCACATGACATTAGTAATAGCCAGTAGTATAACATTGCCCCCACATGACATTAGTAATAGCCAGTAGTTTAACATTGCCCCCACATGACATTAGTAATAGCCAGTAGTATAACATTGCCCCCACATGACATTAGTAATAGCCAGTAGTATAACATTGCCCCCACATGACATTAGTCATATAGCATGATCCAGCAGTCCCTAAGCAGCAGCTTGTGCATCACATCAGTATGGATGCAGTCTGGCCTCCTGGCATAGAGAGTGACCTGATCACTGCAGTATGAGAGGGATCTGCTGATTTCCCCAATAGTGGCATTCTACATCATATGTGATCAATACCCAGATACACTGCCTCTGATTACCTAACTACAGGAGCATGGAAAGCAGTATGCTGGGACTTGTGGTCCCCCTGAACACATGACATGACATTCTACATGTACCTTACACAGTGTCATCAACAATCAGATACACTGCCTCTGATCACCTAACTACATGATTCTGGAAAGCAGCATGCTGAGACTTGTAGTCCCCCTGAACATATGGCATGGAATTCTACATGTACATTACACAGTGTGATCAACAACCAGATACACTTACAGCTACACTGCCTCTGATCACCTAGCTACAGTACAGGAGCCTGAAAAAAGCTGCATGCTGAGGTAGAGCCCCCCCTCTCTCTCTATCCCCGCACAGTCAATCACCCTGAATGCCGGTGGTGAGACGATGCCGGTGAAGAGCCCGCAGATGTTGAGAGGTGAGGGTGAACCAGAAAGTCACGTGACTGAGCCGGCACCCGCGGGAAACACATCATCGGCCCGTACACTGGTTGGCAGCTATGGCATCAGCGCGCTCTCTGGTAGGAAGAGATCCACGAGCAGAGTAGTGATGACGTCATCGCGCACCGCCGCCGGGTGTACCAAGATGGCCGACTGCTCCGGAGCTAGGCCAAAGCCGCGGATCGCAATCTGTGACACGGACGCCAGGATTTTGCCCCCCTCAATTTTTCGCCCGGTGCGACAGCCCCCCCCTGCCCCCCCCGCTACGCCAGTGCCAAGGATAATCTATTTACTTTCATGGTCACCAAAACAATTTCTACTCAAAATCAGCCACAGTCTGGCCCCCCTCAAGTCTAAAGGACAGTAAACTGGCCCTTTGTTCAGAAAGTTTGGAGACCACTGACTTAGAGGGGGATTTTCTGGGTGTGTTACATGGCTTAGTCTTTTTCAGTTAGGGCTCCTTCAGATCTATTGCAGTAGTGCTTTGTTAGACATGTCAAACATGTCAATTACTGCACATTATCGTAACGCATAGAAAGTGTGTGGCGCTCTTTGTCTTGCAGTACAGTGCTATTTATGTACTTCAGTAGGTACCAGCATACCATTGCTGCATCATTCCACAATGTGTGTTTAGTATATTGTGGTGCTCTGCAGTTAAAAAGAAAGTGCATTTTCTGTCATTATTAGTTGGTAGACTATTCAAAATCATTTGTTTGTCCTAATGCAATTCACATTTTCTTTTTTAATGTTTTTTTTTTCTGTTGTGTTTTTTGTGCTTTTTTGTGTGTTTGATAATTGATGTGTGCTGTTGCATTTGTTTTTGTGTATAAGCAAGTTCAAGTTTGCTAAAAAATCATTTAAAATCTAGGAGGCATTTAAAGCTCATTGCACCCTCAAAGCAACCCTACTGCAAAATAACTCTAGCAACATAAATCTGTAATTGAACTGTGAGCATACTGTCAGGGCCGATCCTACACGGGGTGCAGTGGGTGCCCCGCACCCAGCGCTGTCATCCGCGAGGCGCCGAGCGAGCCGCCGAAAATTATTATTATTTTTTTTTTTTAATCCGAGCCGCCGAAGCAATCAGAGACCCGAGCGGGATGTGACGACGTGACGTCACACGGCCGCTCGGCTCCACCCACCGTGACCTCTGCCACTGCCATCTTCAGACAGCGTGGGGGAGCGAGCGCCGAGCAGAGCATACACAACAGACACTAATACAGCTGCGCTGCCGCCTGATCCAGCTGAGATTGAGCGCCTCTGCCACAGCCTGCCATGTACTAATGGAGGGTTGTCCTGGGGGGGTCTGTTCTAATGGGGGGTTATCCTGGGGGAGTCTGTACTAATGGGGGGGTTATCCTGGGGGAGTCTGTACTAAAGGGGGGTTTGTCCTGGGTGGGTCTGTACTAAAGGGGGTTTGTCCTGGGTGGGTCTGTACTAATGGGGGGTTTGTCCTGGGGGTGTCTGTACTAATGGGGGGGTTTGTACTAATAGGGGGTTGTCCTAGGTGGGTCTGTACTAATGGGGGGTTGTCCTTGGGGGGGTCTGTACTAATGGGGGGGGGTTGTCCTGGGGAAGTCTGTACTAATAGGGGGGTTATCCTGGGTGGGTCTGTACTAATGGGGGGTTTGTCCTGGGGGAGTCTGTACTAATGGGGGGTTTGTCCTGGGGGAGTCTGTACTAATGGGGGGGTTGTCCTGGGGGGGTATGTACTAATGGGGGGTTGTCCTAGGTGGGTCTGTACTAGTGGGGGGTTGTCCTTGGGGGGGTCTGTACTAATGGGGGGGGGGTTGTCCTGGGGGAGTCTGTACTAATAGGGGGGTTATCCTGGGTGGGTCTGTACTAATGGGGGGTTTGTCCTGGGGGAGTGTGTACTAATGGGGGGTTTGTCCTGGGGGAGTCTGTACTAATGGGGGGGTTGTCCTGGGGGGGTATGTACTAATGGGGGGTTGTCCTAGGTGGGTCTGTACTAATGGGGGGTTGTCCTGGGTGGGTCTGTACTAATGGGGGGTTTGTCCTGGGGGTGTCTATACTAATGGGGGGTTGTCCTGGGGGGGTCTGTACTAATAGGGGGATTGTCCTGGGGGGAGTCTGTACTAATGGGGGGTTATCCTGGGGGAGTCTCTACTAAAGGGGGGTTTGTCCTGGGGGGGTATGTACTAATGGGGGGTTATCCTGGGGGAGTCTCTACTAAAGGGGGGTTTGTCCTGGGGGGGTATGTACTAATGGGGGGTTGTCCTGGGTGGGTCTGTACTTAAGGGGGTTGTCCTGGGGGAGTCTGTACTAATGGGGGGGTTGTCCTGGGGGGGTATGTACTAATGGGGGGTTGTCCTAGGTGGGTCTGTACTAATGGGGGGTTGTCCTGGGTGGGTCTGTACTAATGGGGGGTTTGTCCTGGGGGTGTCTGTACTAATGGGGGGTTTGTCCTGGGGGAGTCTGTATTAATGGGGGGTTGTTTTGGGGGAGTCTGTACTAATGGGGGGTTGTCCTGGGGGGGGTCTGTACTAATGGGGGGGTTGTCCTGGGGGAGTCTGTACTAATGGGGGGGTTATCCTGGGGGAGTCTGTACTAAAGGGGGGTTTGTCCTGGGTGGGTCTGTACTAAAGGGGGGTTTGTCCTGGGTGGGTCTGTACTAATGGGGGGTTTGTCCTGGGGGTGTCTGTACTAATGGGGGGGTTTGTCCTGGGGGAGTCTGTACTAATGGGGGGTATGTACTAATGGGGGGTTGTCCTAGGTGGGTCTGTACTAATGGGGGGTTGTCCTTGGGGGGGTCTGTACTAATGGGGGGGGTTGTCCTGGGGGAGTCTGTACTAATAGGGGGGTTATCCTGGGTGGGTCTGTACTAATGGGGGGTTTGTCCTGGGGGAGTCTGTACTAATGGGGGGTTTGTCCTGGGGGAGTCTGTACTAATGGGGGGGGGGGTTGTCCTGGGGGAGTCTGTACTAATAGGGGGGTTATCCTGGGTGGGTCTGTACTAATGGGGGGTTTGTCCTGGGGGAGTCTGTACTAATGGGGGGTTGTCCTGGGGGAGTCTGTACTGAATGGCAGAGAGAGAGAGAGCCAGGACCCCAGGAAAGCTTTCAGGGAAGTGTACCCAGGACTCCAGAGGGAGAGGACAGTGCTGAGAGAGAACCCCGCTGCCGTGCGCCACCAGATGGAAAGCCACACAGCCTAGTGCCATCCCTGGCAGAGAAAGGAATGGAGTCATTGCCAGGATACAGATCTGGGCTCTACCCAGTGGAGTATCCATGGGCAATTCAGAGTGAGCTGACTCCTGATCAGAGGAACTGTTGTTGTTGGTCAGGTGAGAGCCGATCGGCCATTATCTACTTATGTCAATAGGAACTGCAGTCTCTGACCATCTCCTGTATTATATCTGCAGTCTCTGACTGTCTCCTGTATTATTTCTCCAGTCCCTGACTGTCTCCTGTAATATGTCTACACTCTCTGACCATCTCCTGTACTATGATTGCAGTCTCTGACCATTGCTTGTATCATGTCTACAGTCTGACCATCTCCTGTACTATGTTTTGGGGCACTTTCTAACAGTATCAGAGAGGTTCCCCTCCAGGTCTCATTAGTGTACACTCTTCCAGTATTTTCTTTATTGTTAAAAGATCATGGGAGGATCCCAGGGCAACAAAGACTTCTTAGAGGAGCATCTCTGTGTTTGAGTCATTGCCATAGAAAAATTTGTAAAGGGGAGGAGTTGGTAAAGATGACCACGCCCCCTTTGTGGGGGCGCCAGAAATATTTCTGCACCCAGGCGCCTGTGACCCTAGGATCGGCCCTGCATACTGTACACACCTTTTCTGCCACCTGCCCAGCAAAATGTCACTGTACTAGAAAGGAATGGTCCCGCTTATTCAAATGGAAGACCAAATCTTTCAGAAACGTCAATCTCAGTGTCTCCTGGTGCTGAACTCACATCAATGCTTTCTTCTGCAGTGTTGTGGAGGTCAACAGGAGGAACTAGTGGCATTTCCAATGTACCACAGAGATCGACACTCTGGTGTCAGTCTGTAAGCAGGTTATGGGGTACCATTCCTCACCAATGGAGTGGCATTTTGTAGTGTAAGGCTGCGTACACACGAGGAGATATGTCCGATGAATCGGTCCGACAGACCGTTTTCATCGGACATATCTCCTGGGAGATTTTGGTTTGATCCGTGTACACACGATCAAACCAAAATCCCCGCCGACAGACAGCGCGGTGACGTAGACGCCGCCACGTCACCACTCCTGGAAGTAAAATACTTCCACGCATGCGTCGAATCCATTTGGCGCATGCGGGAGATTTTTTTTCCGCTGGTTAGGCGTACGCGGCCTAAGAAGCAGGAAAAGTCAGGGCTTTTTTTCTGGGGGAACTTGGGGGAACTGAGTTCCACCACCTCTGGCTCAGAACCTTTGGTGTCTGCTCACCACAATCACTTGTAAACACAGAAGTCTGGTTTCTGTGTTTACAAGTGACAGCTCTGCACTCTGTGTGTAACCCCCTGAACTCTGCACTCTGTATGTAATGCAATTCTGGTATTTAATGCCCCTTTAAGACCCTTCTACTGTTTGTGAAATTTGAATGGGGTCGTGGTTGAGTTCCTGCACCTATTTTTTGAGAAAAATAGCTCTGGGAAAAGTAATTATGTTTACTGTTCTTTTACAGGTATGTGTTGCCCTAGTAATTCTGCAGTGTCACAATCAGAACCATCAAAAAACCCTAAGGATTCATGTACACGGGACGTCTCCTGAATGATTTAACTTGACAGCTAGAAACCGGCGTCTTCAGTCGTGGCCAAAAGTTTTGAGAATTACACAAATATACATTTTCACAAAGTCCGCTGCTTCAGTGTTTATGATGGCAATTTACATATACTCCAGAATATTATGAAGTGTGATCAGATGAATTGCAATTAATTGCAAAGTCCCTCTTTGCCATTAAAATGAACTTAATCCCATAAAAAAAAAATCCACTGCATTTGTGAATGAGGATTCAGGGCACCCAAGAAAGTCTAGCAAGTGCCAGGACCATCTCCACTGCGATTCAGCTGCGGGGTCAGGGCACCACCAATGCAGAGCTTGCTCAGGAATGGCAGCAGGCAGGGTGTGAGTGCATCCGCTCGCATAGTGAGGCAAAGACTTTTGGAGGATGGCCTGGTTTTAAGAAGGGCAGCAAAGAAGCCACTTCTCTCCAGGAAAAACATCAGGGACAGACTGATATTCTGAAAAAAAGTTCAGGGATTGGACTGCTGAGAAACTGGGGTAAAGTAATTTTCTCTGATGAATCCCCTTTCCAATTGTTTGGGGCATCTGGAAAAACCCTTGTCCGGAGAAGAAAAGGTGAGCACTACCACCAGTCATATGTCATGCCAACTGTAAAGCATCCTGAGACCATTCATGTGTGAGGTAGACATGTGCATTCGTTTTCGTTAGAATGCATTTTCGTCCGAAAATCTGTTTTTTTCGTTATCGTTTTAACAAATGCTTTATTTTCGTTTTCGTTGCGGTAAAAATTCGATATAGAGAGATTCGACATTATGGGGAAAAGATTCGACATCATAGAGAAAAGATTCGACATTATAGAGAAAAGATTCGACACTATAGAAATAATAGATTTGACATTACAGAGAATAGATTTCGATTTATGAGAAAATTGATTCGACATTATTACTAGTCATACAACATTAGAATTCTTGTAGGCGGAATATTCGAACGGAAATGTACGATTCAACGTAAAGATTCGACGTTCCGTCGAATATTCTTTTGACCATTCGATAGAAACCAAGTTTTATTGGATTTTCGGATGAAAGCTATTCCCCAACGAAAAACGAAAAAAATCAAAATAATTTTCGGGAGTAACTAAATAAAAACTTTTTCCAAACGAAAACGAAAAACGAAACAAAATATTCCAGTCTGCACATGTCTAGTGTGCGGTTGCTTCTCAGCCAAGGGAGTGAGCTCGCTCACATATTTTCCCAAGAACACAGCCATGAATAAAGAATGGGACAAAAATATCCTCCGAGAGCAACTTCTCTCAACCATCCAAGAACAGTCTGGTGAGGAACAATGCCTTTTCCAGCATGATGGAGCACCTCACCATAAGGCCAAAGAGATAACTAAGTGACTTGGGGAACAAAACATCAAATTTTGGGTCCATGGCCAGGAAACCCTCCAGACTTTAATCCCATTGAGAACTTGTGGTCAATCCTTAAGAGGCGGGTGAACAGAAAAACCCCCCACAAATTCTGACAAACTCCAAGCATTGATTCTGCAAGAATGGGCTGCCATCAGTCAGGATGTGGCCCACAAGTTGATTGCCAGCACGCCAGGGTGAATGAAAGAGGTCTTGAAAAAGAAGGGTCAACTCTGAAAATATTGACTCATTGCATAAACATAATGTAATTGTCAATAAAAGCCTTTGACACTTCTGGAATGCTTGGAATTATACTTCAGTATATTAAAGTAACATCTAACAAAAATATCCAAAAACACTGAAGGAGCAGACTTTGTGAAAATATTATATTTGTGCCATTCTCAAAACTTTTGGCCACAGCTGTAGTTTAGCCGCGTTTACATGCCGCGTTTAGCCATGTTTGCATCTAGAAGCGTTTGAAAAAAAAATCTTATTTTTTTTGGTTACAATTAAAAACATCTGTAAACGAAACGTTAACGCGTATAGCCTCGTTTGGCGCTTGAAATGCCTAAAAACACAGCTTCTGAACGCATTTTTTGGGGTTCCAGAAAAAGTCTCTAAACTCAACTGCCTAGAAACGACTAAAAATGACCCTGTGTACATGTACTGATAAGATAACATAGAGGGGAGTTCAGGAGCAGTTGAAAAAAACTGCTTATAACCGTCAGTTTACCAGCAGCAGTGTACACGAGTCCTTAATTGCGCCTCCCCCTTTGAATCCAGTGCACTTTGTCTAAATTCCAGGGAAATAACAATTTTCAGTTTCACTCATCCCTGTTGAGTGAAACTATATTACACCCAAGCCTAGGCAGCCTACACATAATGGAGTCGATTTACTAATACTGGAGAGTGCAAAATCTGGTGTAGCTGTGCATGGTAATCATGCTTCTAACTTCAATGGCCAATCAGCTTCTAACTTCAGCTTGTTCAGTTAAGCTTTGACCAAAAAAAAAACTGGAAGCTAAGTGGTTTCTATGCAGAGTTGCACCAGATTTCGCACTCTCCAGTTTTAGCAAATCAACCTCACTGTGTTGTGATGGTTTCTTATCCGTAGGCTGGCAATATTTAAAATTTAGGAATAAGGTCTCTTTTACACTGGGGCGGGGCGACGTAGGCGGTAAAATGCCGCTATTTTTAGCGGTGCTTTACCATCAATTTCACTGCACTATTTGGCCGCTAGCAGGGTGGTTTTACCCCCCTGCTAGCAGCCGAGAAAGGGTTAGAACCACCGCAAAGCACCTCTGCAGATTTCAATGGGCAGGAGCAGTGGTGGAGCGAGGAGACGCTGTGAACCTTCACAGAGTCTCCCCGCAGGGATGTAATCCCAAGGGAGGGGGCGAGCATGCTGACTAACCCCCAGCCAGAACGGCTCGGATGATTGGGGCAAGCTTACTGAGGAGGAACAGGCAGTGAGAAATTCAGATAAAGAAAAAAAAAACATTTAAAAGGGAAATTGAAGGAAAAGGTAAGTGAACCAACAATGCAATAGCTTAAAGGAACCTATTTAGAAAATAAAAAACAAACTTTTACAACCCCTTTAAGATCTTCTCTATATGCAGCCAACACATACATTTTGGCTCAAGCAGCCCATACCATTTATGTTGTCTCTTAATAAATGACCCTTCTCCAACCCAGTACTAATCCTTTGCTACTGAGCAGTTTAGAAAATTACTGGGGACACGTGCCGCTGGAGGTGCGATTGCATGCTAATTGGACACAGGGCATCTCAATCAGCAGGTCGAGTGAAACCAATGTCCGCTGGCCACCCATAATCGTTCCCCAGAGAGACAGAATGGCGATCTGCCTATGTAAATAAGACAGATCGCCGTTCTGTAAGGGAAGGGGAAAGAGATATTGGGTTTCTGCTAAGCAGGAACACCAATCTCTATCTTCACCCAGTCAGAGCAACCCCCCACAGTTAGCAAGCATCCCCTAGGGATACACTTAACCCTCTAATTGCCCCTAGTGTTAACCCCTTCCCTGCCAGTGTCATTAGTACAGTAACAATGCATATAATTTAGCACTGATCACTGTCACTGGTCCCCTAAAAAAGTGTGAAAAGTGTCAGTTAGGAGCTCGATTTGTCAGCCGCAATGTCACAGGCCTGCTAAAAATCGCTGATTGCCGCTATTACTAGTAAAAAATTCAATAAAATAAAAATTACATAAAAATATCCCATAGTTTGTAGACGCTTTAACTTTTGCGCAAACCAATCAATATACGCCTAAAGGGATTTTATGTAGCTGAATACATATTGACATAAATTGATGAAGAAATTAGATTTTTTCAATGTTTTTAACCTCTTCTCCACCGCCTGCCATCAAATGATGGTGGGAGGCAAACCCTATTGTTCTGGGTGGATGTCATATGATGTTGCGTCCTTTTAAACCACTAGGGGGCACCCGCGATTGCCCAGTAACTCAGCAGGACCGTGGATCTGTGTGTGTAAACACACAGATCCACGTCCTGTCAGGGAGAGGAGACCGATGGTGCGTCCCTTGTACATAGGGACAACCATCAGTCACATCCCCCAGTCACTCCCCTCCCCCCACAGTAAGAATAACTCCCTAGGGAATACATTAACACCTTGATCGCCCCCTAGTGTTAACCCCTTCCCTGCCAGTCACATTTATACAGTAATCAATGCATTTTTATAGCAGGGATCGCTGTTTAAATGTGAATGGCCCCAAAAATGTGTCAAAAGTGTCCGATGTGCCTGCCGCAATATCTCAGTCACGATAAAAATCGCTGATTGCCGCCATTACTAGTAAAAAAACAAAAAAAAAAATGCTATAAATCTGTCCCCTATATTTTGTAGTCCCTTTAATTTTTGCGCAAACCAATCAATATACGCTTATTGCGATTTTTTTTTACCAAACTTGTCCCTCTTTTTTTGTTTATAGCGCAAGAGATAAAAACCACAGAAGTGATCAAATACCACCAAAATAAAGCTCTATTTGTGGAAAAAAAATTATAAAAATGTCATTTGGGTACAGTGTTGCATGATCGCGCAATTGTCATTCAAAGTGTGACAGCGCTGAAATCTGAAAAATGGCTTGGGCAGGAAGGGTGTGAAAGTGCCCAGTAGGCAAGTGGTTAAAGGATATATTTTCTAGCAGAAAGTAAAAAATATATATTTTTTTCAAAATTGTCGTTCTTTTTTTGTTTATAGTGCTAAAAATAAAAACCGCAGAGGCGATCAACTACCACCAAAAGAAATCTCTATTTGTGGGAAAAAAGGGCATACTTTTTATCTGGGTAAAGCGTCGCACAACCGCACAACCGCACATTTGTGAGTTAGAGTAACACAATGGCGTATCGCAAAAAATGGCCTGGACATTACGGGCTATCTGCAGAATCTAAGTGCAGAATCTAATCTTGTGGCCAAGGTATTACTGGGCATCACTATTGTCTGGAGTATTAATATATTAGATTAAATCCCTATAATTATAAAACAGAGAATGCAACAAATATTTAATTTCAGTGCAGGTGAATTAATCACATGAAAATTGTAGACCACCATAATTTTGGCATTACTTTCTTGTTTATTCTATTATAAGTATTTATTGCACTCATTAAAATGTACTTAAAGGTACACTAAAGTCAGGTTTTAAAAAAAATAAAAATAACAAACATGTGATACTTACCTCCACTGTGCAGTTCGTTTTGCACAGAGTGGCCCGGAAACCTGTCTTCTGGGGTCCCTCGGCGGCTGTCTGGGCTCCTCCTCGCAAAAGCTTTCCTTCTTCATGCGAGGGCGCTCGCATGGAGGAAAGCTTTTGCGAGCGCGCTCCCGTGATACAGCGGCGGCCATAGCCGCCGACTGTATCACTCGGCTCCGCCCCCCAGCGCGCCGCGTCATCCGCCCTGATTGACAGCAGCGCTAGCCAATGGCTGCGCTGCTATCAATCCGCCCAGCCTAGCCAATCAACGGCCAGGCTGGGAACCGAAGAGGACGACGTGGACGCGCCCGGGACATTCGAACGGTCAGGTAAGTACAACGGGGGCTTGGGGGGGGGCCGGTGCTGCTAAATGTTTTTTTACCTTCATGCATAGGATGCATGAAGGTAAAAAAACGTGTACCTTTACAACCCCTTTAAATTAAAAGATCATTGTTTTATTATATGTTTGGTAATGCAGGCTTTTCATGCATGAAGGCACTTTGCATTAAATTTAAATGACCTGCTAATGCACTAATTATCCATTACAGGCATACCCCACTTTTAAGTACACAATGGGATTTTTTTTTACTAACGCTGGAAAGTGTAAAATCAGGCTCACTTCTGCATAGAAACCAATGAGCTTCCAGTTTTTTTTTTTTACCAAAGCTTAATTGAACAAGCTGGGTTTAGAATCTCATTGGTTTCTATGCAGAAGTGAGACTGACTTTGCACTTTCCAGCGTTAGTAAATAAACCCTGTACTTAAAAGTGGGGTATGCCTGTATACATATATAGGGGGTGGCGTGACAGAGGGGGCGGAGCTTATGCGCCCTTAATAGACGCACAGCCACTGTGTGCACATATCCTTAATAAAAACCCACAGAATATGAGTAAGAGTTTACGTGTGAAGTATAAGAGAATTTAAAAAGGTGACAAAGAGCAATGGACTTGGGCTCATAAATGTGTGTTGTTAAAAATAGAATTTCTAAAATAAATATTGTCATGTATGCTTTTTACTATGGCAGATAAAATTCTCAAAAACAAGTCCAAATTGATTTTTTTTATCGCAGACAGCAACAGTAGCAAAAAAAGCTGATTTGTTCATATTTATGACTGAAGAATTTCAGCACTGATAAACTGCTTTTTCTTTTTCAAAATTATTGCGTTTGAAAAGAACTGCAATAAGCCACCTTTAGGCCCCATGCACATGAGACGCTGGTAAACGCTGGTAAGCGCGTGTTCAGAGGCAGTTGGACAGCTTTTTCACCCAGAACACCATCAATGTTATTATATGTGTCCATGTACACAGTCTCGTTTATTGCCGTTTTTAGGCAGTTGCGTTTAACCTCGTTTTTCCAGAAGCAAAAAAATGGGTTCAGACGCAAAATGTTGCCACGTTTCAGATGCAAAATGCGGCACCGGCGTTTTGCTGCGATTTCGTTTATAGGCGTTTTTAAAGGTGGCCTATTTTTTTACATTAGAAATCTCAAAAATGATGGCAAATGATGAAAAAAACATTAAAAAAAACATAAAAAATGTAATTGCTTGCATTGCATTGTGGACAATCCACAACTTGTGGCAGGTGACATGGCAAGTGGACAATCCACAGCTTGTGGCAGGTGATGTGGCCAGGTGACGTGGCCAGTGGAAATCCACAACTTGTGGCAGGTGACATGGCAAGTGGACAATCCACAACTTGTCACAGGTGAGGTGGCCAGGTGACGTGGCCAGTGGAAATCCACAACTTGTGGCAGGTGATGTGGCCAGGTGACGTGGCCAGATGATGTGGCAAGTAGACAATCCGCAGCTTGTGGCAGGTGATGTGGCAAGTGACACGCTAAATACAAGTACACTGCTGCTCTCTCAGCTGCTACTCCACTCTGGTCTCACAAAATGGCTGAAATGGTTAAATAATACTGTTTTTCGCCCTTAGGGAGGGTCTTATGATGTTTCTTAACTAAACACTCATAAACGCAAATGCGGTAAAACCCCACGAAATTTGCAGCAAAATGAGCGTTTTTGACCACCGGTTTTAGCCTTTAAAAACGTGTGTTCAGCAGAGTTTGCACTGGCGTCCCGTGTGCATGGGGCCTAACAGCATTTAACAGCATCTCGTGTGCATGGGGCCTTAGGCTCAGTTTACACTATTGTGATGCGATTTTGACTCGATTTGCAGTGCAGGTATGTAGTGCGAGATTGATGCAACTTTGGTTGCGTTTTGGATGTGGTTTGCATACTCTATGGGGCCAAATCACACAGTAAATCGCATTAAGCTAGCACAGGAACCTTTTCCAAAATCACACAGCAAGGAGTCGCATTGATGTGAACTAGCACCATTTAATCTCTTGTCATTCACTTGATATCAAACTAATGTGAACCAAGCCTTACATTAAAGTTAATAGTAAAAAATAAATAAATGATAACAATTCGGCCAACTATAAATTGTTATCCAAATATTTGGAAACAGTAATGACTATAATTTTATTAGAGAATGTGGTTTTTAAAATATTTGACCTGTTATTTTACAAATGATGCAATATGGAGAGTGATTAAAATTTCTTAAAAAATACTATAGAAGGTACTTTTAACTGGAATATACTTAGAACATTATTTTATTAGAAAGCTTATATCTATCTTCTATATTCATATGCACCTTTACTGTTTATAATAGAGAACAGGTTGAACAGTAACTAAAGGTTTAGAATCATGAAATCACATCTTATACTATTTTAGATTACATTTACTTTATATACTTTCTTAAGATAATGAATATATACATTATGGAAGGTGCATGTTTTTTAGGTGATGCTAGCTGTATTTTTCTATATTCCTTAAATGCATTGTATGATTTTTGTGATTTTAGAACCAAATGTATACTTTTAGTTGTATTGTCCTTATTTAAGTGAGTTGCTGTAGAATTAGTCTTCATTAACATAATTAGAAGTATCACTTATTTTAGCACTGACAAAGGTTGAGGTTTGCAGTAGATAGGGTACACTTTGTTGTGCAATCATCTTGAAACAAAAGCTATGCCATGATAAGGCAGAGGGTGGAGAGGCACTGGGTGTCACTACTGAAAACTCTCAAGATAATAAAAAAAATGCTGACATGCTTTTAATTATCACTGGTGCAAAAAAAGATACTGACAAAGAGATATACTGCAAACTCATTCGGATCACATTTAATTGCCCTGGGATTATTTTATTTTAGGAACAGTTTTTCAAAAATGTATCAGAATTAAATATCTAAAACATGGTATGAACATACATGTACAACTCATGCTAACACACACACACACACACACTTAAACTGACATCATAATTTATTGAAAGGATAGACAGAAAAATACAGGCCCAGATTCACAGAGCGATTACGCCTGCGCAACAGGAGATGCGCGTGCGTAAGTCGAAATGTGCGCGTGCGTTTCGATGCGCGGCATCCCCAGATCGAGATACGCAAAAAATCTACTTTTTTTTGTCCCGCGTAATTTCGTTAGACTGGCGCATCCGTCCGCGCAAAAGTGCTCTAGACACACCATTGATTTGCTAGTCAAATATGCTAATGAGGGACTTACGGGGATCCACAAAACAACGTTGGGGCAGCGCAGGCGACGCAGTGTGCGCAACAGCAAAATGTCCTGTCTAAAATTAGACCATATAAAAGCTGGTCTAAAAAGAGAAAAAAAGTCTACTTGTTAGATAAAGCAACACTGTTAGTGAGGAGCTCAGCAGTCACACGTGTTGCACAACAATCTGTATGCCAACATGCCAGGGGCATCGTCGCACATAGCTATACTACTGACTTTAGATGAACAAAGAAGGATGATGGCACTGAGGAGGGCACTAAGGAGGGCACGGGAGATTTTTTTTTTTTGCTTATCTAAACTTTACAATTTAATAAAATCTAATACAATATTCTTATCTGATACAAGCCCCTCACTCTTCACTTGATATATCACACACGCATAGACATCTTTGGCATGAGTGATTCTGAGGTGTCTCGCATCTTCAGATTCACCCCTCATGCCATCATGGAATTAACCACAACCCTGCAGGAGGACATCACCAGCCCAACACATGACACTACTAATGACACCCATGACAGCTACATATACAATCAGAGCCCCATCCCCACAGATTTTGAACAGAACATGCATGGGGACAGCTGGCTGGTTGGTGAGTGACATGGGTGGCAGGCATGACTGTCCCCCCCCATGATGCACACATCACAAGGGGCACATGCACTACTAACATCCTCCTGTCTTTTCCCTTCAAGGTGACTCTGCATATGCACTGGGACCCCATCTCATGCCAGCTCACATATGCATCTTTGCACGTTAAACACACACATGAATCATGGCACAATGAGAATGCATGCATGCACACCACTGTGGTCCCTAGCACACACACCCCACATCCTCATCACATTGGATTGGCACCAGTCCACCATGCAGGACTTGTGAGCTGCAACGCCACGGCTCCAATTATGTCACTGTCACATTCATACACCATTCACACAGACCTGGGGATCACTTCTCCACCACAAATGAGGGTGACACCCCTTTTCCCGCAGGAATATCACCCCCACATTCCAAAATCATACACAAACAGAACCAAAAAAATTAAATAAATGACGAGCAAAAATAAAAAATGCCCAGAAAAAATATATTTTAAACAAAATAACAACAAAGAAAACAAATAAAAGACAAAAATCACTCTGCAAAACAGTGCCCAAACATCTCAAAGACACGTCACAAACAAACAAACAAACAAACGCTAATAAACAAAAGCACCTTGCTGTATAGGAAGATCCCAAAGGGATGTGCTTTTGCAAAGGAAGTGCATTTGTGTCTGTCTATTTATGCTGTTTGCGTAGTTCACTAAGTTGCCCGGGTCCACTTCCAATTTCACTGATTGCGCCGCTCCCGAGTTGTGAGCATGCGCACAGCGGAGCTGACCATGGTCGCCTTCAAGCGCGCATGCGCGAGCCGGCCGGCCCTTCATTTGCATGGGGTCACGGCTCATTTCAATGTAACACGCCCACGTCCTTCCCAATTTGTATTACTCCTCCTTACGCCTCTGAAAAAACGTTACGCATGCGCAATTTCCTGCGCAAAAGCTACGAGAATAGGGCGATTACGCGGCAAAATTGCGCAAGTCTAACGTAAAGGCGGTGCGCTACGCCGGTCCAATAATGCGCAGATGTACCTGAATCTGGGCCACAGTTCTGATGTTACATAAGGTTTAGGAAAAGGAATTGGTGAATCTGCAAATGATTTGCAAAGGATTTGATGAATCCTGTTTAAAATATTGTAAACTCCAACCTTGCTGCAAATCCAGGCTGGAGTGAATGGTGGTGGTAGTACATTTTTAGAGATCATATACAAGCTGATATTAAACAAATGCATGGAAAGTTGGGCACTGACATAGGGGACATATACCAATGGCATTTTTTTTTCAACCACTTGACCACTGGGCACTAAACCCCCTTCCTAACCAGACCAATTTTCAGCTTTCGGTGCTCTCACAATTTTTTTTTTTTTTCAAATATAAAATTTTATTGAGAACTGCAAAGGAAAAAACAAAAGGGGGAGGGGTACAGAAAAGATACAGTACAACTGTGGTCAAATTTGACAGTCCAACAGATATAAAGGTCTTCAAAAGAAGGCCTGCATTCAGTCTCCCGTGTGGGTAGCATACCATATGTAAATCCAAAGAAAAGGACGTGGTAGTACATTACATAAATCATAACATGTGACCCGAAAACTAGGCCATACCACATATACAGAAATACTTAATATTGCTATAATTACTGGGCAATATCCACCGGTGTCCTTAGCCTAACTGGGGGAAAGAAAAAGGACGGCCTCCAGGGAATTGGAGGTAAAGCTATTAGTTGGGAGAAAAGGGGGTGAAACAGATAAGGATTAGAAAAGAGAGAGAGAGAGAGAGAGAGAGAGAGAGAGAAAAAAAAAGGGGGGGGGGGTGTAATGGGGGTAGTCCATGAACTAAGGGCTCTCACAATTTGAATGACAATTACTCAGTCATGCAACATTGTACCCATATGAAATTTTTGTCCTTTTTTTCCCACAAACAGAGCTTTCTTTTGGTATTCACTACTGAGTGTTTTATTTTTTGCACTATAAAAGAAAAAAGACTGAAAATTTGGTATTTTTTTTATAAAAGTTATAAAATTTTGCAAATTTGGTATTTTTCTCCATACATTTTGGAGTATATTATTTGGTCTTTGTGAAAGAGTCCACAAGCTATGGTGCAGAAATATTTCTGGCGCCCCCACATGGGCGTGGTCATTTTACTAACTCCTCCCCATTACAAATGTTTCTATTACAGTGACTCAACCACAGAGATGCTCCCCCACAAAGTCTTCATTAACCTGGAAACCTTACATGATCTCTTAACAATAAACAAAATACAGGAGACGCAGAGTACTTTATTGGGACCACATACAGAGGCCCAACATGCAGGGAGCACCTTGAGGTGTTCTGGAGCATAAATTACACATCTAATTTTCTGACTACCTCTTACACTTTTAAAGGCCCTGGAGCACCAGGACAATGGAAACGCCCCAAAAATGACCCCATTTGGAAAGAAAACACCCCAACCTATAATCTGTGAGCCATAGTGAGTCGTTTGAACATGTCAGGCCAGATCTACAAAGAATTACGGCGGCGTATCTCCAGATACGCCGCCGTAATTTCAAATTCCCGTCGGCGTATCTTGTTTTGTATCCACACTAAGATACGACTGGCATAACGTTATTACACCGTCGTATCTTATTTGCATACTTACGCTGGACGCTAGGGACGCTTCCGTCGTTTTTCCGCATTGAATATGCAAATGAGCGAGTTACGGCAATTCACGAATGTACGAGCGGCCGGCGCATTCCTTTTACGTCGTTTGCGTAAGCGTATGTCCGGCGTAAAGTTACCCCTGCTATATAGAGGCGTACACAATGTTAAGTATGGACGTCGGGCCAGCGTCAAATTTTCCGTCGTTCACGTCGTTTGTGTAAACCGTTCGCGAATAGGGATTTGCGTAAGTTACGTTCACATAGTTTTCATTGACTATTTGCGACGTGGTTTCACGCATGGTATACCTCCACGGCCGGCGCATGCGCAGTTCAAAAAATACGTAGTTTGCGTCGGGTCATTCATAATTAAAATAAAACACGCCCACCTCTTGTTCATTTGAATTACACCCGGGAACGCCTGCCCATTTACGCTACGCCGCCGTAAGTTACAGCGGAATTGCTTTGAGGATAAGGATACGCCGCTGTAACTTACAGCGGCGTAGAGTAAATGGGACACGCCGCGCCAGCAGGGCATGTATGTGGATCTGGCCCCTCATTTTATTCTAAAGGTTTTTGGAAAATTTGGAAAGAAAATGAAAACGCATTTTTTTTACACAAAGTTGTCCATTCATACAATATTTCTAACACATAGCATGTAAATACTAAAAATTACACCCCAAAATAGATTCTCCTACTACTCTGAGTATGGTAATACCACATGTGGGAGACTTCCACAGCCTGGCCACATACAGAGGCTGAGTACGGCTGGGAATAGCTGAGTATGGCTGGGTATGGCTGGATATTGCCGAGTAGGGTTTGGTATGGCTGGGTACTGCTGAGTATGGCTGGGTACGGCTGAGTATGGCTGGGTACGGCTGAGTATGGCTGGGTACGGCTGAGTATGGCTGGGTATCACCAGTATGGCTGGGTATGGCCGAACATGTTCGGGTATGGCTGAGTATGGCCGAGTATGGCTGGGTATGGCTGGGTATGGCCGAGTATGGCTGGGTATGGCCGAGTATGGCTGGGTATGGCTGGGGGTGGATGGGATGGATGCCTGAGCATGGAGGGATGGCAGAGTATGGAGGGATGGCAGAGTATAGTGGGATGGCAGAGTATGGCAGGGCATGCTGGCAGGACAGAGCATGGTGGCAGGGCAGAGCATGGTGGCAGATTTGTAGCTAAAATTGTCACTGAGCAGCGCTGTGGACATTACACATCCAGCCCACAGCACTGCTGCAATCATTCTCTGCCCCCTCTGCTCACACTGTACGGAGAGGGGAGAGAGGAACCGGACATGGCGGTTGTTTGTTTACAAGTGATCGCTCCATTTACTGTGATGCGTGGTGCGCCGGGTTCACTGGACCTGGCGGTCACGAATACACCTGTGTGCACGCCCCAGGGGCGCGCAGCAGCACGATTCTGGGGGGACGTCAATTTACGCCCTCCCAGAGTTATGGAGTCACGCTGTAGCTATCATTCGGCTATGGCGCGGTTAAACAGTGTACATCGCTAGAGGGTCTTTTTTCAGGGGTGTCATGGAAAAGCATAAATCTCCTAAGCTACAGCCTTGGGGATGCCATAAAAGTGTACATTTTGTTTCAGGACAGTATATTTTTCATAGCTAGTTTCAGCAACATTGTATAGAAGGTTACTGTGTATTTGACTTATTGTTAATATTTGAATTATTTTTTCCCTTTACTGTTAGTGTGGCCAACAATTAGTAGCTGCATCAAAATTTGATCCATTTTAGCTGTTTTAGTTTTAGCAGTGATATTGTGCTGCTGATGGATACTTTCTATCATACACTCATTCAGGCTTGGTTTACATTAGTGCAAATTGGATGCAGGTTTCCTCTGATCCAATTTGCACAGCAGGAAATGGTGACCGACTCTCTATGAAGCCAGTTCTTATATCTTCTTTGCAGCTCCAGTGCCCCTATGCATTCAGGTCTGGTATGGATTTTAGGGGCAATCCACCCCAAATTAAAAAAAAAAATGCCATGGACCCCCACACATTTTTTTTTATGAATGACTTTTCTCTGTATTGCCGGGAGCCGACAATTCATTATAGCCGCGAGTGATTTTAAATTACTTTTTTCCCTTCAGAAATGACACTTTGTGCAGGGACAGTTCTAAGCATGGGAAACAAGCGCTACTTTACAGGCATACTATACACCCCCCCTAGGTACGAAATTTAAAGGAATATTTCACTTTTATTGTTTAACTTAAAGGAATTATTAAAATCACTGCTGCCAAAAAAACTGCAGTCTTAAAAACTTTTTTTTGCAATGATAGATGTCCCCTGGGGCAGGATCCAGGTCCCCAAACACTTTGTATTAAAATAACTTGCATATTAGCCTTTAAAATTAGAACTTTAGATTTCAAACGTTCGAGTCCCATAGACTTTAACAGGGTCCTAAAGTTCACACGAACTTGCCGCGAACACCCCAAATAGTTTGCTGTTCGGCGAACAGGCAATGTTCGACTCAAACTCCAAACTCATCCCTAGTTCCAATGTGCTGCCGCCACTGCCATGGAGGCAGAGACCAGCTCTGTGAATAGCCGGGACAGGACAGCAACTCTGGTTATTCCAGCACTGGTCAAGAGGATTCCCCCATCCACCTATAATGTTTAGATGGGGGAATTGGATGATTTCTTTTTTTTTTTTTCATTCAACCTAATAGTTGAATGAAAAAAAGTGATCAATGTATGGACTGCCTAAGAGCTAAGACCAGCCATAGACAGTTTAAATCTCAGCTGGTTCAGCAGGAACTGGCTGAGATTTGAAACATTAATGAGTAGATTATCTTATGATTATTACTAGTGGTTGCTGTATAGTCACTGGTGATAATCACTGTTTGTCGGGAGAATACAATTGCTGGGCAGGAGGGATATTCCCGTCAGCACTGTCTGTGTTGATGGGGGAATCATGCACGTTTCTTTCCTGCAATCTCTGGATGTAGGAAAGAACTTTTCACTGTATATTACCTGCCTAACTGAAAGTGAAAGAAAATTGTGAATGTCTTGAAAGAACAGGAGAGGGGAGGGAGACAGATGAGGGAGAAAAGGGATGGAGATAATGCAGTTCAGTGATTACAGTGTGCTGCAGTCTGCAGTGCACACACTTACCCACGGTCCAGGCTAGAATCTTAGGCATCATTCACACACAGCCAGGAATGCTACTAATTTTCACATTTCCCGCCCACACATCCCCTCTCTTCAGAAACAGCACACATGGATAGTGTGGGCTGGACTGAAAGGAGGAGGAGGCGGAGCTGTATTCCTCCCTGCTCGTATGTGAAAAGGGGGAGGGGGGGTGGCTGGACTCACTGGGCTGTAAAAGAGTGTCATAGACTGACACTCGGCTTAGCTTGCAGTCACCACTCTCGGAATTTACAGGCTGGTTCTCCTGTCCTAAGGACGGGAGAAATCAGTCTGTTTTTTCAGTAACTGAGATGAAGGCTTGGGCCCCCCTCCCCCACAATGCTCATGGAGTCCTTTCTGCAACTCGCTCCTCCCCGTGTCAAAGAGGATGCAGGGGAAGGAGCAGATCAAGCAGCTGTGGTTGTGTGAGCGCTCGCATTATGCAGTGTCAGCCAGCAGAGAGAGGGGGGGGGGGTGAATAATATAAATGGAATATAAATGAAACTATATCATTTTTTTGCTGTGTTCTCCACAATTTTCTAAGGAGACAGTCTCCAACTTATATAGCCACAGTTGGGCCCGAGGCTGGACTTACCACAGGTGAAATTACCTTGCTGGGCCTAGAACATGCCCGTACTGGCTTGCCCCCCCAAAGTGCGGGATAAGTATGACCGGGATAAGTATTTGGAATATTTCATGGGTAGGGGGGCCATTTCTATGCCAGCCAATCTGTAAACTCATTGGGCCAGATTCAGATACATTTTCGTATCTTTACGGCGGCGTAGCGTATCTTCTTTACGCTACGCCGCCGCAACTTAGAGAGGCAAGTGCTGTATTCACAAAGCACTTGCTCCCTAAGTTACGGCGGCGTAGTGTAAATGGGCCGGCGTAAGTCCGCGTATTTCGAAGTAGGTGGAAGGTGGGCGTGATACATGTTAATGAACTGTGACCCCATGTAAATGAGGTGCCGAACGAACGGCGCATGCGCCATCCGTGGACGTATCCCAGTGCGCATGCTCCAAAATCACGTCGCAAATACTCAATGCTTTCGACGTGAACGTCGCTTACGCACAGCCCTATTCGCATACGACTTACGCAAACATCATAAACGACGTACAATTCGACGCTGTTCCGACGTCAATACTTAACATTGCCTGCGCCTCATATAGCAGGGGTAAATTTACCCCTGTCATACACCTTTTGATGTCTTGCTTGTGTTTATTTTAGCTGTCTCCTAGTTTTGTACTTGTAGTGTCAATTGTATTTTCTTTATAAACTAACAACCATTTCACTGGTAACACCAAAACTAAACACAATAAAAAGTTATAGGGGATATGAGAAAAACAAGCCACACTTTGTTGTTGTTTTATGTACATTTTACTTGGTCTTTATAAAATATTTGAGGTGTATAATTTTTTTTTTTTTATTGCCATAAACTGGCATTTTTTTTTAATGAAAATACAAAACTTTAAATAACATACCACAAAATACAACAATGTAAACCTCTAGGCAATATCTTAGACATTCATTTTTTTTTTTAATTGTCTACCTGCCCATAATAAGATGGGATGTTGTCACCCTTGGACAAGCCAAAATTTGAAGATGCACACAGTCTTTTTAGGGCTAAAAATGGGTATTTCCCTCCTGATCCCTATTGTCAACATGTGCTATCTGCCATCATGGGTGATCAATGGATGTGTTTTGTGGGTGCAACCCCTTCTTTCTTCTTGGTGTTTACTGCACTTGTGCTGTATAGTTTGCACTTAAACCTACTTGGAGTTTACTGCACTTGTGCCATATAGTTTGCACCTAAACGTACTTGGTGTTTACTGCACCTGTGCTGTATAGTTTGCACTTAAACATACTTGGAGTTTACTGCACTTGTGCCGTATAGTGTGCACTTAAACTTACTTGTAGTTTACTGCACTTGTGCTGTATAGTTTGCACCTAAACGTACTTGGTGTTTACTGCACTTGTGCCGTATAGTTTGCACCTAAACCTACTTGGAGTTTACTGCACTTGTGCCGTATAGATTTCACTTAAACCTACTTGTAGTTTACTGCACTTGTGCTGTATAGTTTGCACCTAAATGTACTTGGTGTTTACTGCACTTGTCCGTATAGTTTTCACCTAAATGTACTTGGTGTTTACTGCACTTGTGCCGTATAGTTTGCACCTAAACATACTTGGTGTTTACTGCACTTGTGCAGTATAGTTTGCACCTAAACATACTTGGGGCCAGATTCTGGTAAAATCCGCGGTGGCGTAGCGTAAGCCATTTATACTACGCCGCCGCAACTTACTGGAGCAAGTGCCGTATTCTCCAAGCACTTGCTCCGTAGTTTGCAGCGGCGTAGTGTAAATGGCCCAGTGTATCCCCGCGTGTATTTAAATTGCATAGGCAAATGCGAAATCAACGTAAAGGCCACCTAGCGGCCAGAGAAGTAATTACTAGGGTTGTCCCGATACCACTTTTTTAGGACCGAGTACAAGTACGGATACTTTTTTTCAAGTAGTCGCCGATACCAAATACCGATACTTTTTTTAAATGTGTCCCCAAATGCAGCCGTGTCCCCCCACAAATGCAGCCATGTCCCCCACATATTGCAGCCATGTCATGTCCCCCACATGCAGTCATGTATGTCCCCCCACATATGCAGTCATGTATGTCCCCCCACATATGCAGTCATGTATGTCCCCCACATATGCAGCCATGTATGTCCCCCACATATGCAGCCATGTATGTCCCCCACATATGCAGCCATGTATGTCCCCCACATATGCAGCCATGTATGTCCCCCACATATGCAGCCATGTATGTCCCCCACATATGCAGCCATGTATGTCCCCCATATGCAGCCATGTATGTCCCCCATATGCAGCCATGTATGTCCCCCATATGCAGCCAAGTATGTCCCCCATATGCAGCCATGTATGTCCCCCATATGCAGCCATGTATGTCCCCAATATGCAGCCATGTATGTCCCCCATATGCAGCCATGTATGTCCCCCATATTGCAGCGATGCGTCCCTCATACCTTTTAGATATGCTGATGCCGCCTCTGCTGCATACCGCCGTATCCCCTGCACAATCGCGTAGTGCATTACAAGCTTTCATTCTAAAAACTTGTAAATGGCCGCGCTCCGTGTATTAAAACTCCCCTTCTCCGGATGGAGGGATCCGTCCAATCCCACGCAAGGGGGAGTGTCTATACGCGGATTCGTGCATAGACACTCCCCCTTGCTCGGGATTGGAGGGATCCCTCCAATCCGGAGAAGGGGAGTGTCAATACACGGCCATTTACAAGTATTCAGAATGAATGCTTGTAATGTAAGCTATGCGATTGTGCAGGGGGATACGGCGGTATGCGGCAGCGGCAGCGGCGGCGTCAGCATATCTAAAAAGGTATGAGGGACGCATCGCTGCAATATGGGGGGGAAGTATTCTATTTCAGTATCGGGGGTATTTGCGGGAGTACAAGTACTCCTGCAAATACTCGGCATCGGTCCCGATACCGATACTAGTATCAGTATCGGGACAACCCTAGTAATTACATTTAAGATCCGACGGTGTAAGTGTTTTACACCTGTCGGATCTTCACCGTATCTATGCGTAAATGATTCTATGAATCAGACGCATAGATACCCTGGGAAAAAAACAGAGATACGACGATGTTTCCTGTGATACACCGTCATATCTCTTTTGAGAATCTGGCCCTATGTGTTTACTACACTTGGTGTGTACTGCATGTGTCCTCTGCAGTTTGCACCTAAAGCTACGAGGTGTGTGTACTGATTGTGTCCTCTTCAGGCCATTATAATGTCTGGAAGGACAACAAAGAGAGGCAGAGAGTCACGAGGGCAAGCAGGCTCTGCATCTAGAGCAGTGGTTCTCAACCTGGGGGTCGGGACCCCCTCGGGGGTCAAATGATGATTTGCCAGGGGTCACCACATCCTGGGCTGTTCCTGAAGCCCACGCTGCTCTCCCAGTCTTTTTTTTTGTGGCCGCTCAGCAGGGCTGTCCCTGTGTGACGCCTACGCCGTCACTTAGACTAGAATTGAGAATAGTCAATAACAATGGAGAATTCTCAGTATTAAACCACCAGTTAACTCTATATTTGTACAGAGAGTGAGGGGTTAATTCATCACATTCTCCTGGAGACTATCTCGCATCAGTGGTATTGTGAATGTACTATAGGAGGAATGTGATATCTGGAAACTCTCAGTACAGTCACTAAACATAAGATACTGGGAACAAGATCCTATAGTAATAGCATACACAGCTTATATAGCAAATGTGAGTTCAAGCTTGAAATGACTGATTGCTATGGTACTTGCGGTTTTGGAGGCAGTGAGCTTAATAAATGTTCCAGCAGAGAGAGAGCAGGGATTCAGGATGATCGTAGAAGATGTAGAGTGTCAGCTCTGTGGTCTAGGCCTCGGGATCCGGATGGACAGAGTCCTGGCGTTGCAACCTACTGTCTCCTTGCAGGCAGGAGGTGAAATGGTTCTTTAGTGGAGTTTGTTCGGATCACAGATGGCGGCAGGTGTCGACTTCAATAACCGAACACCCAGCCGCCATCAGAGAGGGTTTAAATAGCCCGCCCAACATGGGAAACGAGCGAGCGCGCTTCCGCGTTCCAGCTTGGAACGCAGGGACGCAGGGCGCACCGGAAGTGACGCTGACAAGGGCATTGGATGGAGCGCAGCTGTCTAAAGAAGGTACAGCTGCGCTCGTTTTATGTGGAATAACGCCGATGGCGTTACATACTCCCCTCCTCAAGGGGGTCCCAAAAATACAACCAGAAGGTGACGGCCGATCAGGGTATCTGCGGTGAAAATGCTTGATGAGTCTAGGAGCATGAATGTGAGAGGAATCTTCCCAAGAGTCATCAAGGTGGCTGTAGCCTTTCCAACGAATTAAATATTGGAGGGAAGAACCTTGTCTCTTGGAATCTAGAATTTTTTCTATCTCGTATTCGGTCTCACCGAGAACCTCAACAGGAGAAGGGGGTTGAGGAACTCTGTTAGGGAAGGGATTAGGTATGAAAGGTTTAATAAGTGAGACATGGAAAGAAGGATGTATCTTCCAATCTGAAGGTAGAAGTAGTTTTACGGTGTTGTTGTTAATGAGATGTGAAATGGAGAAAGGACCAGTGAATTGGCGTCCTAGTTTCCTTGAGGGGATATTAAGACGTAAATTTCGAGTAGAGAGCCAAACTAAATCACCAACTTTATATTTTGGAGGAGCAGTTCTATGGGAGTCGTAGTATCTTTTCTGTCTTTGTTGGGCTGCACGAAGATTAGCATGGAGTATTTCTGAAGTCCTCTTTAAGTTTGAGAGGTAATGCTCTACAGCAGGAACACTGTTAGGGAGAACAGAGGTTGGTGCGGATTTGGGATGGAACCCATAGTTAGCGTAGAAAGGAGAAAATCCGGAGGAAGAACTGGAGGCGTTATTATACGCAAATTCAGCGTGAGGAAGAAATTGAAGCCAGTCGTCCTGTAAATGGGTGCAATAACAGCGTAAGTATTGTTCGAGTGTTTGATTAACCCGTTCCGTCTGACCGTTTGTCTGGGGATGATAGGCAGTGGACATACGATGATCAATTTGTAAGGCTTGGCAAAGCGCTCTCCAGAATCTGGAAATTAATTGGGTGCCCCGGTCTGAGATAATCTGAGAGGGAAGGCCATGTAACTTAAGAACATTCTCTAGGAAGGCTTGTGCGGTCTCGAGAGAGGTTGGTATCTTCTTTAATGGAATGAAGTGAGCCATTTTTGTTAATAAATCGACAGTAACCATAATTGTGTTGGCACCTTGAGACCTGGGGAGGTCGACTATGAAATCCAGGGAAACAACATCCCAGGGTCTTTCTGGAATAGGAATAGATGTAAGAAGACCATAGGGCGGCTTCCTAGAATGTTTGTTGGTAGCACATATGACGCATGAATTAACATAATCAGTGACTGTCTGTGAGAGCCTAGGCCACCAGTAATCTCTTTTAATTAAGCGAATGGTCTTACTGATTCCTGGATGACCTGCCAGTGGAGCATCATGAAGTTGTTTGAGGAGAGTAGGTTGTAAAGCGGGAGGAACGTAAACTTTATTGTTGAATGTATATAGCCCGTTAGGTTGTCTCTTGAGACCCGGGGGCATTGGGGGAACCTCAGTAGGGAGAGATTGGAGAAGTAAGTGTAGGAAGGGAATAGAAGCTCCAATGAAGCGATCAAGTGGAATTATCGAAGAGGGAGGAGTCTCAATTGTGTGACTGTCATGCATTCGTGACAATGAGTCAGCTTTGACATTTTCTGTACCAGGACGATAGGAAATGATGAAGTTAAACCTGTCAAAGAATAAACTCCACCTAACTTGGCGGGAGGATAGGGTCTTGCAGGCCTTTAGATGTTGCAAATTGCGATGATCTGTAAGGATGGTGATGGGGTGTTTAGAACCCTCCAAAAGATGTCTCCAATTACTCAAAGCATCCTTTATGGCGAGGAGTTCCTTCTCTCCAATAGGATAGTTCATCTCGGCAGGTAATAGAGTCCTGGAATAGAAAGCCACTGGATGCAAAGGATCCGAAAGAGTAGATCGTTGGGAGAGCACAGCACCCAAGGCAAAGTGTGAGGCATCTACCTCCAATGTGAAGTGACAAAGTGGGTTAGGAAGTTGTAGAATTGGAGCGGAAGTGAAACTGAACTTCAAGAGGTCAAAAGATTTCTGTGCGTCGTCTGACCAGGAGAAAGGCGTCTTAGAACTAGTGAGACTGTTTAGTGGTTTCACTATCGCAGAGAAGTCTTTAATAAACTTTCTGTAGTAATTTGAAAATCCGAGGAAGCGTTGTAGTGCTTTCCTGGAATGGGGAACGGGCCAAGACAAAATGCACTCAACTTTCGATGATTCCATCTGTATTCCGTTTGGAGTAATTAGATACCCAAGGAAAGAGATGCTGCGTTGACTGAAAACACACTTTTCAAGTTTGGCATATAAAGAATGTGTTCTCAGTCTAGTCAAAACCCAACGCACATGTTTGATGTGTTCTTCAGGAGAATCTGAGTAGATTAAGATGTCGTCCAAATAAATCACGACGCAAACGTCTAACAAGTCTCGAAAAATGTCATTGATAAACCATTGGAACGTTGCGGGTGCATTGCATAACCCGAAGGGCATTACAGTATATTCAAAGAGCCCATAACGTGTCTTAAAGGCTGTTTTCCACTCATCACCTGAGCGGATTCTCACAAGATTGTAGGCACCCCTAAGATCTAGTTTAGTGAAGAGTTTTGAAGTTTGGAGACGCTCGATGAGTTCCGGAATTAATGGTAGTGGGTATCTATTCTTTATGGTGATGTTATTGAGTGCACGGTAGTCGATGATTGGTCGGAGTGAGCCATCTTTATTTTTTACGAAGAACATTGCAGCGCTTGCTGGAGAAGTTGAAGGTCTGATGAATCCTTTTTTAAGGTTCTCATCGATGTAATCCTTGAGGTGTACAAGTTCTGGTTGGGATAACGGATAGATCCTTGCAGTAGGAATCGGATTGTCAGGTATAAGGTCTATGGGGCAGTCATAGATCCTATGTGGGGGAAGTTTGTTTGCCATGGTCTTGCTAAAAACATCCACGAAGTCATGTAAATATGCTGGAAGATCAGAAGGGTAGTTGTTTGTGATAGAGGTGGAACATAAAGGATAACAACTCTCCTTACAGTGAATGGACTGTAGATCTAAGGAACTAGTAGACCATAGGAAGGTTGGCTGATGAAGACGAAGCCATGGTATTCCGAGAATTATTGGGAATATAGGTGATGAGATAACATCAAAAGCAAGGGTCTCAGTATGACCTGAACCACAAGTGACGAGAAGGGGGGAAGTTTGAAAAGATATAGGACCTGTTGAGGAACTAGAACCATCAATAAAAGTGAGTGACACAGGGGTTTGCTTGCACACACAGGGGGTGATCTTTACCTTCCGAATTCCTCTTGAGGAGGGGACAGGTGGAGACAACGTGGTCAGGGGCAGAGCAGTACAAACAGAGGTTTTGGTCTCTGCGGCGTTGTTTCTCAGCTGCACTTAATGGCCCTTTAATCGCACCGAGTTCCATAGGAAGCTCCTTGGGGGGAGATCTGGCTCTCCTAAAAGGTGTGGGAGGAAATGCATTCGCACGTTCAGCTCTTCTCTCACGGAGACGGCGATCGATAGTAATGGAGAGTTGCATTAGGTCCTCTAGAGATGTTGGAAGTTCTATGCGTGCAATCTCGTCCTTTAAAGCTTCTGTCAAGCCAAGCCGGAATTGGTTCCTGAGTGCAATATCTGACCACTGGGTCTCTCTGCACCAACATTTGAATTCTGAAATGTAGTCTTCCACTGGTCTTTTCCCTTGCTTGAGACTTCTGATGGAATTCTCAGCGGTTAACTGTTTATTGGGATCCTCGTAAAGGAGGGACATTTCTGTGAGGAAGGTGTCGAAAGCCCCCAGGAGATCACCATGCTCTTCTAGATAGGCTTAGGCCCAGACTCTAGGTTCACCCCGGAGATATGAGATAAGGGTGAGAATTCTTACCCTATCAGAATAATAGGTACGGGGACGTAGTTCAAACATCAATCGACATGAACTAATAAATTGCCGAAAAAGTTTCCTGTCTCCAGAGAAAGGTTCAGGCGCACAAACTTTTGGTTCTGGTCTCTCTCTGGCCTGGGCAAAGTTCTGTTGGCGGAGAGCTTCATTCTCTAAACGTATCTCATTTAAAGAGTTAGTGAGGGTATCCACCCTTTGTGTCAGTCCCAATAAATGATTTGTTAGATCGGCGGGATCCATAATCTTTATTTTTTTTATTTTTTTGGGTTCGGTTATTCTGTGACGCCTACGCCGTCACTTAGACTAGAATTGAGAATAGTCAATAACAATGGAGAATTCTCAGTATTAAACCACCAGTTAACTCTATATTTGTACAGAGAGTGAGGGCGTAGGCGTCACAGAATAACCGAACCCAAAAAAATAAAAAAAATAAAGATTATGGATCCCGCCGATCTAACAAATCATTTATTGGGACTGACACAAAGGGTGGATACCCTCACTAACTCTTTAAATGAGATACGTTTAGAGAATGAAGCTCTCCGCCAACAGAACTTTGCCCAGGCCAGAGAGAGACCAGAACCAAAAGTTTGTGCGCCTGAACCTTTCTCTGGAGACTATATCGCATCAGTGGTATTGTGAATGTACTATAGGAGGAACGTGATATCTGGAAACTCTCAGTACAGTCACTAAACATAAGATACTGGGAACAAGATCCTATAGTAATAGCATACACAGCTTATATAGCAAATGTGAGTTCAAGCTTGAAATGACTGATTGCTATGGTACTTGCGGTTTTGGAGGCAGTGAGCTTAATAAATGTTCCAGCAGAGAGAGAGCAGGGATTCAGGATGATCGTAGAAGATGTAGAGTGTCAGCTCTGTGGTCTAGGCCTCGGGATCCGGATGGACAGAGTCCTGGCGTTGCAACCTACTGTCTCCTTGCAGGCAGGAGGTGAAATGGTTCTTTAGTGGAGATTGTTCGGATCACAGATGGCGGCGGGTGTCGACTTCAATAACCGAACACCCAGCCGCCATCAGAGAGGGTTTAAATAGCCCGCCCAACATGGGAAACGAGCGAGCGCGCTTCCGCGTTCCAGCTTGGAACGCAGGGACGCAGGGCGCACCGGAAGTGACGCTGACAAGGGCATTGGATGGAGCGCAGCTGTCTAAAGAAGGTACAGCTGCGCTCGTTTTATGTAAAATAACGCCGATGGCGTTACACCCTGGAGCCCGCGGCCGCCCACTAAGCCTTTTCGCAGCCACCCATTCAGTTCACGGCATGGATGGGGGACAGAGACTAGAGGTCAGTTGACTGGTGAGGAATGTGAAGTGGGAGGGGCTGATTTCGGCATAGATGTCACTGCTACGAGATACCAAACAGTCAGAGACACGGTGAGTAACACAACCTGTGATTAGAGTTGCCATTAAAAGTCCTCACTACAGTTTTCAGATCAGCAGATCAAATTGATCAGGAGCACCTAAGTTGGCTGATCAGGACCCCCCCCAGCACTGCCACTTATCCCAACCTCACACCAGCACTGCCACTCATCCGAACTCCCCGCCAGCACTGCCACTCATCCCAACTCCCCGCCAGCACTGCCACTCATCCCAACTCCCCGCCAGCACTGCCACTCATCCCAACTCCCCGCCAGCACTGCCACTCATTCCTTACTCCCCGCCAGGACTGCCAATCATCCCAACTCCCCGCCAGGACTGCCACTCATCCCAACTCCCCGCCAGGACTGCCACTCATCCCAACTCCCCGCCAGGACTGCCACTTATCCAAACTCCCCACCAGGACTGCCACTCATCCCAACTCCCCACCAGGACTGCCACTCACCCCCCCACCAAGGAGTAAGAGAAGGAATAAAAATAGAGAATACATGGAAGGAAGAGGAAAAGGGGTAGGGACAAAGAAAAGGGGAGAGAAAGATGGCTAGAGAGAGGTATGGGGGGACAAGAAATTTGTATAGAGAGAGATACAGGGGAAAGAAAGGAGAAGAAAGAGAGTGGTACATCCCAAAATGTACCCTGAGGGGTTTAAATTCTGTGCGAGTTAAGAAGCGGGGGGAGGAGGTGTTCTGCTGTCGGAAATGACTCAGCCAGCGAGTTTAGAAGTGGGGTGAGGGGGCGATAATGACTTCTCACCAGGCAAGGCCTCTAGTAATTTGTGGGGCCCTTTGCAGCTTTGTGGGGCCCTAAGCGGCTTGCATAGTGAGCCTATAGGGTGGATCGGCCCTGCCAACACTTGTGCTACTGAGTCCATATGTGTAACCAACTGCTGAGCATACTCTCCTTTTACTGCATATTAACTTAAGTTGGATTATTTAAATATAGTTTAGAACACATCTACATTAAATAAAAAATTGGTCTCACATAAATAGATCATAAATAGAATGAGCGATGACTTAAAATACCAATTATTATGCCCACAAACATGAAGCTTGAGACATGTTTTCTTGAACTGTATATATACAACCTGAAAAAAAAAGCACATGCTGCACAATAATAAAAACAAATAATCAGAGTACACATGAAAATTACTTACTTCTTCTGATGACTTTTTTAATCCTCTCATCTGCTCCGGCTCTCTTAATTTAAGGTCAGACCACCTTTTCCGCAGCTGTTCCCATGACCTGCGCACCCCAAATTTCTGATGGAGACTCCTCTGCACATTTGATTTGATTTGATTTGATATGAACCTTCACCTTGTTTAGGTTCTTGTAAGGGCCATGTTTGCAATCATAGTCCTCCCTCCTTAGGATTGCCACCATTTCTATCATCTCCTCAAAGGACATATTGGTGGCTTTGTACCTCCTGCTCCTCCTGGTGTGTGCTACTACATCCTAGCCTCGCTCCTGCTTTGAGGTCGCAGCTTGTTGTGTGTCCTCCATGGTGTCTTCACTGTCTTGCATTGACCGATCGAAAAGCTGCGACCTCAAGGCAGGAGTGAGGCTAGGCGGTAGTAGCACACACCAGGAGGAGCAGGAGGTACAAAGCCACCAATATGTCCTTTGAGGAGATGATAGAAATGGTGTCAATCCTAAGGAGGGAGGACTATGATTGCAAACATGGCCCTTACAAGAACCTAAACAAGGTGAAGGTTCAGATCAAATCAAATCAAATCAAATGTGCAGAGGAGTCTCCATCAGAAATTTGGGGGGCATGTGCGCTTTGGGGGGCCAAGCCTGTATGTTGAGGGTCTCTTTAGGAAATTGTGCAATATGCAGCAGCAAAGTATAACATGGTTCAGATTCTACTTAACAAACCTACAGTACTTGTCTTGTTTGCACCGCCTGTATACTGCTGTATACTTCTGTTCAAAGTATATAGGGCCAAAGGTGGCGGGGAAACCCATGCTATTTTTTTCAGTGATTATTATCCATATTGCAGGGACCAAACATTACATTAAAGCCACAAGCAGTCTTAAATTACTTTTTTCTTATAGTAATCTAATTTTGTGCAGGGAAAGTTCTAAACATGTGCCACTACTATAGACACCCAGCAGGTGCGATATTTAAAGGAATTTTTTGCATTTTTTCTCTCACTTTAAGCATCATTAAAATCGCTGCTCCAGAATTTTTATTTTCCATTAATACATGTTCCCTGGGGCAAGACCTGGGTTCTCAAAGACGTTTTCCAACAATAACTTGAATATTGGGCTTTAAAATGGGCACTTTTGAATTCGAACGTTCGAGTCCCATAGACATCAATGGGGTTTTAAATGTTTGCGCGAACGTTCGGTCCGTTCGAAGGTTCTGGTGCGAACCGAACACGGGGGTGTTTGGCTCATCCCTACTGACCACTACACTGACCTTGAGATTGTGGGTAAGGGGCGCTAACTAGTGACTGAACTGTGTGAACTGTCTTTAACGTCATCAGGAAGCGTGAAGACATATGAGCACGTTGCACTTTATTCATCCCCGTGGGACTGTTCACTTTAGTTACATTATGTAACCCAAGTTTATAGCTCTATCCACTGTTCGTGTACACTGTGTCCATCCAGAACACAGTTCAGCCCCTATTATTGCATCAGGTAACTATTTATCCATATACCCGTATAGCACTTTATTATTTATTTTTACCTATCCTACTACCACTATATTTTTTCATATATATTTTTTCATACCACTTTACCTCCATCACTCTAATACACACAGGTGTTCACACTATGTACTCACTTCCCTCAATTTATGCATACATCTTTCCACATTTTCCACATTGGATTGCCCTAAAATGGTGATCATTTATTTACTTCTCCTATCACTCTCACACCACCAACCCCTTTCACACATTACCTAGTTCACTACTGCTTTATATTATTGTATACTCCTTACTTATTGAATAACTTTAATGGACTTTATAAGTTGCCCTGATATCCATTTTATATTGGCACTTAGCAACTGCCTTTAGTCCCCTGAATACCATATATACTGCTGTGCTGTCACTTTGGCAGCTATGTTGAATGGATTTATCTAATCCTTCCTAATCATACACAATTCTATGGGTGTCCATTGCAGGTGCCGACTCCTCCATCTCCTGGAGGGTGTCCACACTCTGGCTCCTTGTAGGCCCTCGAGGATGGGCCGTCATTCACATTGGGGAGGATGGAGACAGCCTTAGGGCCCCCCCTGGCTACCCAGCGGTGACCAGCATGTTTGATTCCTTGTTTTAGCGGTAATTATATCATTGTGATAGACCCACCATGATGTATGTTTTTATACTTTGTAATACTTTTGAACCCTTATAATTTATATTTTAGAATGCCTGTCCCCCTGAAGAGACCGATCGAACGGTCGAAACGCGTCGAGGATCCACATTGTGCATTCACCTGCAACTTTACGATATGTATAATTATTTATGTCCACTGCTACAAGGATTGAGAAACGTTTGTATCCTCTTTTTTATATATTGTATAACATTTACCCATACTCACTGTGATATCCGATATCATCGGCCAATAAATATCGTTTTATATGGAAACTCTTTAATCCTTTGATCCCGCTGCGTAATAACACCACTGGGGAACCTTTCTCTTTTCTCTAGTTAGCGCCCCTTACCCACAATCTCAAACTACCAAAATTCAGATTACTGTATTTTCCAGGGAGCAGCTTCACATAGTTATTCAAATAATTATTTATTTTGGCGCGAGTTCTTTTTCTTTTTCACACTACACTGACCTACCTGTCCACTACATTGACCACTACACTACACTGTCCACTACACTAAACTGTCCACACTACACTAAACTGATCACTACACTGTCCACTGACCACTACAATACACACTACACCACACACTACACCAGGGGTGGCAAACACAAGGCCCGCGGGCCGAATCCGGCCCGCCGGACCTTGTAATGTGGCCCGCACAGCAGCCACCTCATTTTGCCAGGATTTTAGCGAGCGAGCGGCGCTGCACATATTCCCCTTACTCCGTGCCACTCTGTCTCTGCCTCCGTCCCGCCTCCATTGCTGCATCTTAGGCTCCGCCTCCACTGCCGCTCTACACTAAAGCTATTAGGTGTACCTATATTATGGTTCCGGCTGCCGCTCTGGTGCCCGCTTCCTACTCCACCCCGTCTCCGCCTCCACTCTTTCTGCAGCCACAATGCCGCTCTGGTGCCCGCCTCCTCCTCCACCCTGTCTCCGCCTCCACCACCGCCCCGTCTCCACCCCGCCTCCCCAGTGTTTTCCAGCCAGCTATGCTGGCTTTTTGGTGGCAGAAATTGCAGTTTTTGGGAACGTTTTTTTCCCCCATCCAGCGGGCTGCGTCCTGTGGCTCCGGTGCCCAGCTCAGCGCAGTGGATCTCACAGCAGCCACAAGTGCAGAGGATGGCTAGCTTTGTGAATCACTCCGATGTGTTCCGGGTCCTTCCCTCGCAATGCCGTCTCACCCCCCCTCCCCCCTCAAGTGGATGTGCTGCAGGAAGAGATTGGCTGCCCAAATTGTGAGTACCAGCTTCCCCCTCCCTGCTCGGTCCCTCTAACCCTGCCAGGCTGTCTGGGTTCCCCTCTGACACTGTCCTCTGCTCCTCTCCTGAACCTGTGCCTTCCATCTGCCCTGCACCCCTCAGCCTATACTGACCTACTCCACCTCACCCTGCACCCCTCACTATGCACCCTGCACTGTGCACCCTGCAGCCACCCTACACCCCTCACTATGCACCCTGCAGCCACCCCACAGCACCCTGCACCCCTCACTATGCACCCTGCAGCCACCCTACACCCCCTGCACCCCTCACTATGCACCCTGCAGCCACCCACAGCACCCTGCACCCCTCACTATGCACCCTGCAGCAACCCTACACCCCACCTGCACCCCTCACTATGCACCCTGCAGCCACCCCACAGCACCCTGCACCCCTCACTATGCACCCTGCAGCCTCCCCACAGCACCCTGCACCCCTCACTATGCACCCTGCAGCCACCCTGCACCCCTCACTATGCACCCTGCAGCCACCCTACACCCCCCTGGACCCCTCACTATGCACCCTGCAGCCACCCCACAGCACCCTGCACCCCTCACTATGCACCCTGCAGCCACCCTACAACCCCCTGCACCCCTCACTATGCACCCTGCAGCCACCCTACACCCCTCACTGTGCACCCTGCACCCCTCACTGTGCACCCTGCCCCAACAGCACCCTGCACCCCTTACTGTGCACCCTGCACCCCTTACTGTGCACCCTGCACCCCTCACTATGCACCCTGCAGCCACCCTGCACCCCTCACTGTGCACCCTGCACCCCTCACTGTGCACCCTGCCCCAACAGCACCCTGCACCCCTTACTGTGCACCCTGCACCCCTCACTATGCACCCTGCACCCACCCCACAGCACCCTGCACCCCTCACTATGCACCCACCCCACATAACTATGCACATAACAGCACCCCTCACTGTGCACCCTGCAGCCACCCTACAGCACCCTGCCCCCACCCCACAGCACCCCTCACTGTGCACCCTGAACCCCTCACCATGCACCCTGCACCCACCCCACAGCACCCTGCACCCCTCACTGTGCACCCTACACCTCTCACTATGCACCCTGCACCCACCCCACAGAACTATGCACCCCTCACTGTGCACCCTGCATCCACCCCACAGCACCCTGCACCCCTCACTATGCACTCTGCACCCACCCCACAGAACTCTGCACCCCTCACCGTGCACCCGGCCCTTTGAGGGTAACCATACTGCTGATGCGGCCCCCGATGAATTTGAGTTTGCCACCCCTGCACTACACTGACCACTGCAACACAGACTACACTACACTGACCACTGCAACCCGCACAGTACACTGACCACTGCAACACACACACTACACTGACCACTGCAACACACACACTACACTGAGCACTGCAACACAGACTACACTACACTGAGCACTGCAACACAGACTACACTGACCACTGCAACACAGACTACACTACACTAACCACTGCAACCCACACACACTACACTGACCCTTGCAACACAGACTACACTACACTAACCAATGCAACCCACACACACTACACTGACCACTGCAACACAGACTACACTACACTGACCACTGCAACCCGCACAGTACACTGACCACTGCAACACACACACTACACTGACCACTGCAACACACACACTACACTGACCACTGCAACACACACACTACACTGACCACTGCAACACACACACTACACTGACCACTGCAACACAGACTACACTACACTGAGCACTGCAACACAGACTACACTGACCACTGCACCACAGACTACACTACACTAACCACTGCAACCCACACACACTACACTGACCCTTGCAACACAGACTACACTACACTAACCAATGCAACCCACACACACTACACTGACCACTGCAACACAGACTACACTACACTGACCACTGCAACCCGCACAGTACACTGACCACTGCAACACACACACTACACTGACCACTGCAACACACACACTACACTGACCACTGCAACACACACACTACACTGACCACTGCAACACAGACTACACTACACTGAGCACTGCAACACAGACTACACTGACCACTGCAACACAGACTACACTACACTAACCACTGCAACCCACACACACTACACTGACCCTTGCAACACAGACTACACTACACTAACCAATGCAACCCACACACACTACACTGACCACTGCAACACAGACTACACTACACTGACCACTGCAACACAGACTACACTGACCACTGCAACACAGACTACACTAAACTAACCACTGCAACCCACACACACTACACCGACCACACCGACCACTGCAACACAGACTACACTACACTGACCACTGCAACACAGACTATACTACACTGACCACTGCAACACACACTACACTACACTGATCGCTGCAACATAGACTACACTACACTGACCACTGCAACACAAACTACACTGACCACTGCAACACAGACTACACTATACTAACCACTGCAACCCACACACACTACACTGATCACTGCAACACAGACTACACTACACTGACCACTGCAACACAGACTACACTACACTGACCACTGCAACACACACTACACTGACCACCGCAACACAGACTACACCACACTGACCACTGCAACACAGACTACACCACACTGACCACTGCACCACAGACTACACTACACTAACCACTGCAACCCACACACACTACACTGACCCTTGCAACACAGACTACACTACACTAACCAATGCAACCCACACACACTACACTGACCACTGCAACACAGACTACACTACACTGACCACTGCAACCCGCACAGTACACTGACCACTGCAACACACACACTACACTGACCACTGCAACACACACACTACACTGACCACTGCAACACAGACTACACTACACTGAGCACTGCAACACAGACTACACTGACCACTGCAACACAGACTACACTACACTAACCACTGCAACCCACACACACTACACTGACCCTTGCAACACAGACTACACTACACTAACCAATGCAACCCACACACACTACACTGACCACTGCAACACAGACTACACTACACTGACCACTGCAACACAGACTACACTGACCACTGCAACACAGACTACACTAAACTAACCACTGCAACCCACACACACTACACCGACCTCACCGACCACTGCAACACAGACTACACTACACTGACCACTGCAACACAGACTATACTACACTGACCACTGCAACACACACTACACTACACTGACCGCTGCAACATAGACTACACTACACTGACCACTGCAACACAAACTACACTGACCACTGCAACACAGACTACACTATACTAACCACTGCAACCCACACACACTACACTGATCACTGCAACACAGACTACACTACACTGACCACTGCAACACAGACTACACTACACTGACCACTGCAACACACACTACACTGACCACCGCAACACAGACTACACCACACTGACCACTGCAACACAGACTACACCACACTGACCACTGCAACACAGACTACACTACACTAACCACTGCAACCCACACACACTACACTGACCACTGCAACCCACACACTACACTGACAACTGGAAGCCTACAGGCATGGAGGTAAACCAGCAACATCCAGAATGTTCGCTGGTGTTACATGGAAGTGCACCAGTGACCATGCTGGGGAGAAAACGGAAACCCTGTCTGAAGGTGTGCAACCGATGGCTGCAGCCAGGCTATGGGCAGAGACGCGGCCGTGTCTAGTAGACGGTATGTGCATGTGGTACCTGCGGGAGGATGTGGGGGTCGGTGTTCTGACAAGAAATCCCCCGGTGGGCGGCCGGCCTAGGCCAAGCTGGTGTCCGAGGCCCGGGGTGTCGAGCCTTGTCTCAGGGGAGCCGAGCTGAAGGCATCCGGTGCGCTAAAATGACGTCAGCGCTGATCAGTAGGTGGAAGAGGAAAGCCTCACAGGCATACTACCCCATTCGCCCAATCACAGGGGCAGCTGGGCAAGACTAAACATGGCGGCTGAAGTGCAGGCCATGGGGACACAGAAAATAAAAAGTTTGGGGACAGAGCCCCCTAAAATGTTGCACCCGTGGCCACGGTTCCCCCTGCCCCCCACGCTACGCATCTGGACCCCTGTAAATTTTTGTTCAATTACTTTTCTCTGTATTGCCGGCATCGTCAATTCATGAATAGCCGGTAGTAGTTTTAAATGACTTTTTTTCCTTCAGAAATTACACTTTGTGCAGGGACAATTCTAAACACGGTGCTACTTTACATGCATACTTTAGACACCCCCCCAGGTACAAAATTTAAAGGAATAGTTCACTCCCCAAACAATAACTTGCATATTAACCTTTAGGAATAACACTTTTGATTTCTCCCATAGACTTTTAAAGGGCGTTTCCGCGGCTTTTTGAATTTGCCGTGAACACCCCAAATTGTTCACTGTTTGCCAGACGGGCGAACAGCCAATGTTCGAGTCGAACATAAAGCTTATACCTACTTTAGACTCAGATTTGGTCCTCTCTGACATAGACACATCACTTCCGATATCTGTGTAGCCAGTGCCACACACCAACGCGCTTCATCATTTCCGACTTTGTTACAGGGAATGGCTACGTGGCAAGGCTTCATCTTTGCTGGAGTCCATGATATCCCGTGAACCTACAAAGGCTATCCATATTATTCCCTTTTTTTTCTAAGTTGGAGACTCAAGTGAATCCTGCAAATAGACTCATCCCAGTTTATTGTGTCTTTATAGGTTACTCAGCTTGCTAGGATCGTGCTAGTTTTGACCCAATATTTTACACAATATTGCTCTTAAATGTTTGTGTATTGACTATTATTGTTGGTATGAGCAATATTATATGGGTCTGTCCTTTTGTGAATCTTGGACCTTTTTTATTTTTGTTATTTTTGATTGAGTTTTATAATTGGGATTTACCACACAGGTTTATTTTCATATGTCACAATCTCTATCCTCAGCTTTTATCCTGTCTTTTAACCGCTTGCCGACTGCCTCACGCACTTATATGTTGGCAGAATGGCACAGGCAGGCAAAGCAACATATATATACGTTGCTTTGAATCTGCCACCTGGTGGGCGCGGACTCGATGTCCCCCGTGTCCCACGATTGGGTCACAGAACGGCAGAATGGGGGGATTCCTTTGTAAACAAGGCATCTCCCTGTTCTACCTAGTGACACGACACTGATCGTCTGCTTCCTCTCATCGGGAGCAGTGATCAGTGTCATGTCCCAGTAAGCCCAGCCCCCACACCAGTTAGAATCACTCCCTAGGACACACCCCCTTCTTCGCCCCCTACAGGTTAACCCCTTCACTTCCATGTGTCATTTACACAGTAATCAGTGCATTTTTATAGCACTGATCAGCGTATAAATGACAATGGTCCCAAAACAGCGTTAAAAGTGTCCGATGTGTGTGCCATAATGTCGCAGTCACAATAAAAATTGCAGATCGCCGCCATAATAATAATAAAAAAAATAATAAAATAATAAAAATGCTATTAAACTATCCCCAATTTTGTAGCCGTTATAACTTTTGTGCATACCAATCAATATACGCTTATTGCGATTTTTTAACCACAAATATGTAGAAGAATACGTATCGGCCTAAACTGAGGAAAAAATATGTTTTTTAATATTTTTTTGGGGGATATTTATTATAGCAAAAAGTAAGAAATATTGCTTTTTTTTCAAAATGTTCGCTTTATTTTTGTTTATAGCGCAAAAAATAAAAACCGCAGAGGTGATCAAATAGTACCAAAAGAAAAAAAGGACATCAATTTTGTTTGGGGACGACGCAATTGTCAGTTACCTCCCTGGCGGTATGATTATGTCAGATTTTAGGTGCTGAAAGCGGTACCTTTATTTTGCATGGAAATTTGGCGTTTTATATTGTAGGCCTGTAATTCCTAGGAATAACTCACTTAAATCTGTCCAAACAAGAGTCTAGTAGACATCTCGGGTATGATAAAGTTTGAAAAACAAAATCATAAATTATAATATAATAAATAACTATAAATAGTTATAATAAATAATAATATAATTATAATAAAAATTATTCAATAATGTAATCAAATCAAAAACACTGAAATTTGCTCAGTTGCTGAATTGTCACTGTCATTACTTTTATTTTTTGATGATGAATTTTCCCACAAATCGCTATCGCTCAATTCTGCAAGTCATTCTAATTTCTTTCTCGTACATCACGGGACACAGAGCAGCATATTCATTACTATATGGGTTATATGAGCGTGACTGCAGTGTAGAGTGGGCGTGCCTTCAATTGCTGTTATACACAGCAGGCGCGTTCTTAGCTCAGTTCAAAGCTGAGCTGGAAGAGAGAGGACGTAGAGCTGGCAGCACAGTGACTCCCGGTGGCGAGAAGGGGTACTACATGCTGGAGTCAGCTCCAATACTTTTTGTTAAGCCAAAAATCCCCTTGGCAACAGGTTGAATGCTGGCAAACATGTTGGGGGTGGGGCTGTATGTTGTGAAAAACAATAATATTATAAAGGGAAACATACTGAGCCCCACCGTTTTTGGGCATTAGTGATCCTATTGTCCCCTAAACCTTATTTTTTTGTACTCCTGGCTATAACAGTCTGTTGTTGTAGGCGGAGTCCCTCGGTTTTGTATTATGGCTTCCAAGGGTTCAGGATCAAAACACACAAAAAAAAAGAAAAGGCAAAGACAAAGGGGTTCCTCCTCTGGTTCTGATGATATGCCAATACTTTCCCCACAGGTTATTCCTATAGGGGTCACCTTGGATAAGCCATTAAGGGGGTCTGGTGCTGAGGCTGGCCCAGGTCGGCCCAACCCTGTGTTATCACAGAGGAGATGCTAGCCGTCACCCTAGGGGGGCTAGAGAAAAAAGTTAACAGCTATGATCGCTGGCTCTTTTTCTGGCAAGAAGCGGACTAGATCCCCATCGCCAAAAGGTGTATCCTCGGATGCTGAGATTCTCTCTCCGGAGGAATTAGAATTTCAGGAGGATCGGTTGGACCAGAACCTAGAGGAAGGATCTACCACTGAAGAATCGTTTTCAGCCTCCCAGACGGAGAGTCTGTGGGTCCAGTCTTTGACAGACATGGTCCGCTCGGCATTTAATTTGCCATTTCCAGAGCCTCAGGTTCCTGCGGTATCCTCTTTGGGTTCTTTTAAAAGCGCCTTTAAGCAACGCAGCTTTTCCGGTCCATCCTCTGTTAGAGGAATTGGTTTTTCCAGGATTGGGACGACCGGACAAAACTTTTTCTGCCGCCTAAAGCTGACGATAGAGTAGTCTTTATGCACGTCTGCCAGGAAATATTTGTGCTTTCAGGCACTCTTTCCCCTGACCAATTGCTCTTTAAAAGGGGCCTGGATGGCTCAGTCGGTAGAGCATCGGACTTTTGGTCCGAGGGTCCAGGGTTCAAGTCCCGGTTCGGGCGCTGCTTTTTCAACTACCCGTGAGGTCCTTGAGGCCACATCACCCTGAAAGCGCCCGATCTCGTCTGATCTCGGAGGCTAAGCAGGGTCGGGCCTGGTTAGTGCCTGGATGGGAGACCGCCTGGAAGGTTTTCTGTTATTTACCCTATGGAAAAGACATTTTTCTAAGAAAGGGGCGCTCCCAACTGTGGACGCAGCCATCTCATGGGTGAATAAATCATTAACTGGCCTGAGGGGAAACATACAAATGTTTAAGGTCCCGGTCGATAAACGTTTAGAGACACTTTTTCTAGCATTCTTGGCTACGGCAGGAGCAGTGGTACAGCCAGCAGTGGCTGCAATTGGAGTTTTGTCAGGCTTTAATGAACCAGACAAAACAGATGCTTAAAGACATCCCTGCCCAATAGGCAGAGGAGTTATTGGATATTCCCAGAGCTCTGTGCTTTGCGGTAGAGGTTATAAAAGACTCCATCCAGCAGGCGTCTCGTTTGTCACTATTTTTAGTGCATATGAGAAGGCTCTTATGGTTGAAGAACTGGGCGGCCGAGCCCCATGCAAAAGACTACTGGCAGGTTTGCCCTTCCATGGAAAGATCTGGATAAATACATTCAGACTGTTTCAAGTGGCAAAAGTACCCTTTTACCAGTCAAAAGAAGTTCCGGGGTCCTGCGTTTAAAAGGCAGCTCCCCCCTGTTCCGGGGCCCTCAAATTCCAGGCAGTATCGGACCTCCTGCGCGATCAAACTTTTAACAATGGATCACAAGGACAGGCCTCTGGGGGCAAGGGGCCATGGTATCGATCCCCGACAGAGGGGGTCCGATCATCTGTGGCCACAGGCTACAGATTAGAATTTCTAAAATTTCCTCCACAAGGAAGGCCTCAATGCGGGCGGCATTGGATCATCTGCTTTACCAGGGCATAATGGTAGAGGTACCAGCCCAAGAACAGGGGCTAGGTTTCTATTCCAATCTGTTTGTCATACCAAGGCCCATCGGCGATGTCAGACCAATTTTGGACCTAAAAGGTTTAAATGCTTACCTAAGGGTTCGCTCTTTCCGGATGGAATCCGTTCGGTCAGCAGCCGCCACACTCCAGAAGGATCTGGCTTCTATAGACATAAAGGATGGTTACCTTCATGTACCAATCTTTCAGCCACATCAAATATTTTTTTTTATGCTTCGCAGTGATACAGCGTCACTTCCAATTCGTGGCGCCCCCCTTCGGGCTGGCTACGGCCCCCGGGTATTCACGAAGGTCCTAGCTCCAATTCTAGTCAGTCTAAAGGATCCAAGGGGTCTCGGCCCTAGCATACCTGGGCGACCTCTTAATCATAGATCACTCGCTTCCTTGGTGGAATGCGCAGTAGCCCTCATGGTTCAGTACCTCGAGAGGTTCGGCTGGGTCCTAAACCGGGGAAAAATCAGCATTTCAACCTACAAAGCAGTTGGAATATCTCGGCATGAGATTAGACACAGAACAGAAGATGGGTGTTCCTGCCCCTGGTAAAGGTCGAGGCTATCAAAAGATTGATTCAGTTGGTTCTAAGCAAAAGAGAACCAACTATTCGCCTATGTATGCGATTACTAGGCAAACTAATGGCCATGTTCGAGGCGATACCGCACGCTTCCACACTCGTGTCCTACAGACAGTAATTCTAGCAGCTTGGAGCAAGGGAGCAAAGGCCTTGGAGTTTCCTTTGACGCCGTCATTAAAGGTCCGGCAGAGTCTATGCTGGTGGTTAAACCCTCAGAACCTTCTGAAGGGGAGTCTTTCTGCCCAGTGGTCTGGAAGGCTGGAGAGCGGTCTTGAACGGGTTCACTCGCCAAGGAACTTGGGCAGAGGTGGAGAGGCAGCTGCCCATCAATGTCTGGGAGATCAGAGCGGCTCGGCTAGCCCTCCTGGCATAGACATCCAGATTACAGGGGTCCTCGGTGAGAAGTCATTCAGACAATGCCACAGCGGTGACATATATGTGAACCACCAAGGGGGAACCAAGAGTCAAACCACTCAGAGTGAGAGGAGCTTGGTTTTTCGGTGGGCAGAGGTTTATGTACCCTGCATATCGGCGACATTCATTCCCGGGGTGGACAACCTGCAGGCGTACTTCCTAAGTCGCCAAACCCTGTCGCCGGGGGAGTGGTCTCTGCATCCACAAGTTTTTCAGACAATCTGCCAGAAGTGGGGAGTGCCAGACGGGGATGTCATGGCATCAGGATTCAACAAGAAGCTAGACAGGTTCATGTCTCGAACGAGGGACCCTATGGCCTGCGGAACCGATGTGTTGGTTTGCCCGTGGCATCAATCATAACTTCTATATGCATTTCCCCCGCTGCAGTTACTACCCCGCCTGTGGCGCAGGATCATAACACAGGCCGGTTATCCTGGTAGCCCCAGCTTGGTACCGGAGGGCATGGTACTCACTAGTCCTGAAATTGGCAGCGGGAGGCCCTTGGACTCTTCCTCTATGGCCAGACCTACTCTCACAAGGCCCGATCCTCCACCCTGCATTACGGCGTCTAAATTTGACGGCCTGGCGGCTGAATCCCTGATTCTCAGGGGTAGAGGTCTGTCTAGGCAGGTAATCCCTACCCTCATTAAGGCTAGAAAGCCGGCCTCCAGGGTAATTTTGTTACAGGGTTTGGAGGGCCTACGTAGGCTGGTGTGAGGCTAAGAGATGGTTTTCCCGCAAGTATACCATTGATAGAGTATTACGTTTTCTCCAGCTAGGAGTGGATAAAGGCCTGGCATTAAGCACGATCTAGGGACAGATTTCAGCCTTATCAGTGTGGTTTTAGAGGCCGCTGGCCGCCCACTCGCTGGTTAAGAACTTCGTACAGGGAGTCTTACGTGTTAATCCTCCTGTCAAATCACCACTTTGTCCATGGGACTTAAATCTTGTTCTGTCAACTCTACAGAAACAACCCTTTGAGCCGTTGGCTGAGGTACCTTTGGTTTTACTGACTAGAAGGTCGGTATTTCTGATCACCATAGTTTCGGCCAGGAGAGTATCGGAATTGGCAGCCTTATCTTGTAAGGAAACATATCTCATTTTACATAAGGATAGGGCGGGTTTCCGTCCTCATCCTTCCTTTCTACCAAAGGTTATAGCCAGTTTCCACTTGAACTAGGATGTGGTACTTCCATCATTCTTTCCAAAAACCCACCTCTAGAAAGGAGGGGTTGCTGCATACGTTGGATATTGTCAGGGCCATAAAGGCCTATCTTAAAGCTACAGAGAAGGTTCGGAAAACAGAGGTGGTGTTCGTTTTACCGGAAGGGCCCAAGATGGGTCAGGCAGCTGCTTGATCCACCATCGCAAGATGGATTAAACAATTAATCGTTCAGGCCTGCGGTTTGAAGAGGTTGCCTCCTCCTTTGTCGGTAAAGGCCCATTCTACCAGGGCCATGGGCACCTCCGGGGCAGCACATCATCAGATCTCTATGGCTCGAATATGCAAGGCAGCAACGTGGTCGTCAGTCCACATGTGTACAAAATTGTTATCAATTGGACGTAAGAAGGAATGCGGATACAGCCTTTGGACAGGCAGTACTACAGGCCGCGATTCAAGCTCCTCAGGATCTGAGGGGGCTCCCTTGATTTAGATTTGAGATTTACATTTCTTGTCTAAGTTGGATTTACTAGTATTTGAGTATACCTCTAAATTAAATCCTTTTTTGGAAGATGTCTCCCTCCCCTCATTAAAGCATTGCTTTCGGACATCCCATATAGTAATGAATATGCTGCTCTGTGTCCCGTGATGTACGAGAAAGAAAAAGAGATTTTGTAATACAGCTTACCTGTAAAATCTTTTTCTTGGAGTACATCACGGGACACAGAGCTCCCACCCCTCTTTTGGGGAACATTTTTGGGAGGCATACTGCTTGCTACAAAACTGAGGTACTTCCTCTATGGGAGGGGGTTATATAGGGAGGGGACTTCCTGTTTGAGATTGCCAGTGTCCACACCTGAAGGTACTCCATATAACCCATATAGTAATGAATATGCTGCTCTGTGTCCCGTGATGTACTCCAAGAAAAAGATTTTACAGGTAAGCTGTATTACAAAATCTCTTTTTATTATCGCTGTTTTCTAGCTGGTTTAAAACAACTTTTGACATAAAGGGACACCTTTTGGTTGCTGTGGACAATCTCCAGTTTCCAAGGCAGAAAGAATAGTTTTTATTACCGTGTTTCCCTGAAAATAAGCCCGGGTCTTAAATTAATTTTGGCAACCTAAAACACACTAGGGCTTTTTTAATTTTGGTATGTACAATGATCCTAAAGTGGGTAACTTTCTTGCAGCTTCCCTGACTTTCCTGGCTGTCGTATGGCCTGCCTGGGCTCTTCTCTGCTCCAGGATCCCCGCTGGCGTCGGCCTGCTCTGTACCTGCTCCGTGCACTGAGGAGTTGGACGCGGGCGTCGGGCGGGAGGAGAGTAGAGGAGGGGGGAGACGGCATCCTTCTGGCATCAGCCTGCTCCGTGCCTGCTCCATGCACTGGGGTAGGGCTTATTAGGGCTTATTTTCGGGATAGGGCTTATATTGCAGCCCTCCCCAAGAATCATGGTAGGTCTTATTATCAGGGTAGGTCTTATTTTCGGGGAAATACAGTATATAAAAGTGCATGCAGGACACTGGACAGACCACTAAGGACAAATGGGATGTGTATTTTTTTCATACAGTGCTGTAATCTATAAGATTACAGTATACTGTATGTACTGTGTTTATTTACTTTTTTGAATCTGGCGCTGATCTCCGCCCCTGTGCGACGTAACATCGCAGGGAACGGAGTTCGGTGGCACACAGACACTGTGTGAATCGAGCGAGGACACCGCTCGATCACACAGCGGAGAGGCATTGCAGAATCCAGGGACAAGGTAAGTAATTCCCTGCCTGTGGACACAGCGAGGCAAACCCGAGTCAGGCTCGGGGTTACCGCTTTTGGTTCTGAAATTCTATCCCCAGCCAGACTAGGGAATATCGTCAGGGGGGTGTCATGGATCGTGAGATATTAAAGTGTTTCTACGTGAAATCCAAATTCATGTATTGCAGAAGATGAGACATTGTGGAGTACATATTGCAAGAGATACTGGAAGTGGCTTAATTTGTCCTGACTAGGTCACTAGGACAATGACCCTTCAATGCTTGGCTCCGACTAGTGAAATAAGTGGAGCCGGGCTTGTGAGAGACATTTTATTGTCCAGTGTGTAGAGGTGTTAATTGTTGTTCTGATTGCTTCATTGTAGTAATTACCCCCGGGGGGCTTCTGTCTCAACACACATAGTCAGGCTATTCAAGCTTTGGGACCAATCTCTGCTGAGACATTTTGAAGTCCTCATTTGCATGGAAGAGGACCTGAGTGAAAAACCACAAATGTACTTTACAATTGACCAATAGAAAAGCGGTTGTTGGGGGCGGGATGTTCCAAATTCTGTATAAATGTGTGCTGTGTACTTTCAATAAAGAGTTCTGGTTGAACATACATACAACTCGTTTGGTGTGTGTTCTTCATGGATCCAATCGGCACATAGCTGTAGGTTGGATCCCGGAATCTTGAATGACTGGACCATCAGATGTTGCAAGCTGCAATCTGATCGAATAGAAGCAGACCTGGGCGAGAAAGGATCTCGTCACATTGGTTGGCAGCGGTGGGATTTGCTCTCCAGTTACTGGGAGAACTCCAAACCACCACCATGAATGACCAGCTATGCAGCCTGCAGGAGAACCATGCTAAAAGACTTGCTTGAAGAACCGTGGAGGGACTGGTGGGAAGAACAAGGCCACCCTGATCATTATGCTAGCCGAGATGGATCAGAGGGATGGTGATGCAGGACCCCGGTCGGTTGAAGACTTGTTCCAGCAGCGAGTTCAACAGCGGTTGGCATTATATGGTGCTAACCCATCAGAGACCGCCAGACAGAATACCATTAGAGACCTCCAGTGGCAGGATGAGAGAGAACAAGAGCGTCAACAGAGAGAACAAGAGCGTCAACAGAGAGAACAAGAGCGGCAACAGGAGCTGAGAATTGCAGAAATACGGCGATCGGAGAGGTACAGATACCAGTAACCATGGAAGAGGAAATCAGAAGGAGGTTGCGAGAGAAGCAGATACAGCACAGAGGACCAGTATCAGAGGAGGTCCTGCTTGGATGGTCTGATTCGATCCGCTGCGAACTCTGGAAAGAAGCGCTAGCCTGCGAGCAGCGACACCAGGGAAAAGCTCTCCCCTCCATCCATAGAAGGTACTGGTCACAGTATGAAGTAAGAATGTTGTTATTGGGGGAACAACCAAAGCAGGACTGGACAACAGAGTTAAGCAGGCTGATCCGGGCAGAGATGCGGTTGGACGAAAGCTACAGAGCCCTCCAGTGGTATGTAGCCCAAGAGTGCCCGTGGTCAGCAGATGACCGCCCCACGGAAGGCTTTGACTATGATGGTCTGGTATTGTTGTATTGGAAGATGTCCAGGGATCCCGACTTTGGGAGCGAACAGGAGTGGCGTTTGGAGGACATAATGGAGCACAGAGAGCAAAGACTGAATCTCTCAAAAGTGCACTGGCTACAGGAAGATTTGGAATTTCTGGCCGTTCAGGAATGGCAACTGGAAATCGCCTACAAACAGCTGCTAGACTCCGCTCAGCAGCAGGGTGAGGTTCCCTTTGCCTGGGACTATGAGGAAATATCAGCTGACAACACTGAAATTCTGGCTGAAATCCTGGCTGAAGAATCGTCCATGTGGCAGGGTAACAGTGTGCTTTGCCAACCTGTCCCTGCAGCTATGGACCCGGAAGTCTTATGGCGGATGCAGCAAGTGCTGACTGACCTTTATGATCCTGTTTCTGCAGGGGATGATTCTGAATGGAGGAATGTGCCTGTCCAGCAGTATGCCAGTGAATCGGCAGTGGAAAATCTGGAGATTGCTATTCCCAAAGCTGAAGTACTGACCGCAGGGCTGAGCTCTGCTAACCTCTGCTCAGTACCTATAGCATCTTCTGGGTTATATGGACAGGAGATGGTGAACCTCTATCCCCAGACACCAGTTGCAGAGACAGGGGGTTTAATAGATTTTTCTGCTGAGGAAGAACAACCTGATGGGCCTCCAGCAGAAGAGCTGGGATCAGGGCCAAACTTCACTGTGCTCTGCCCAGCACCAAGGGCAGTATTTGTGGAGTTACAAGGAACTTCCCCAGCTGAAGCGCTGGTCACCGGACAGAGGGATCAAGTTTTGGAGACTCAGGGTGAGAAGATGGCGATCACTCCCCAGCCACAGATTACAGAATGTAGGGACTCTTCAGAGGATGATATGGATTATGCACCCCCAGCAGAAGTGCTGGCAACAGGGCAGAGTGCTAGCCATCTCTGCCCAGCACCGGGACCAACTGTGGAGTTCCAGGGAGCCGGGGCGGTTGGCCCCCCTCCCCAGCAACCAGCTGAGGTGGTGAAGCTCTTACTCCCAGCTGAATCACTGGCAGCAGGACAGGATGCTACTGGCGGCTGCACCCCACTACAGCTTGAGCGGATATCGATGGATGGGACTGTGGTCTCCACTCACAGCAACCCAGCGGAAGAGCTGGCAACAGAGCAGAGTGCCCCGGGCCTCTGCTTTCACCTAACAGAAGAGGGGTTCCTGTGGTAGTGGATGGGACTTCGATCTTCACTGACTCAACCCCAGAAAATTATACAGCGCTGAGACAGGAGGATGTCAGCTTTGCTTTACAAGCATCGGGGGATTTTCACCTAGCACCAGTGGATGGGACTTCAGTCTCCACTGGTATACCCCAGGAATGGTGGCCAGTTGGCCCAGATCCCCAACAACATGATGAACTGAGCCCGGCCACCCTGTCTTCTCTCCAGCGGCTGAAAGGACTCCAGGGAGAAGGGCCAGTCCAGGCCTCGCCCCAGTGGCAGGCGTATTCCCTGAGAGAGGCAGAGGATGGCGGGGTGAGTAATGCTCTGTTTGGAACAAGTCATTTGGGGTACTGTATGGATACTGGCATTGGGGGACTAGAACTACTGACGAAGTTCAGAGTCAACCCATCTGGTGTCTCCTACTGTGTTAGTCTCCTGCCAAAAGGGGAGCTGTGTGCCAGACCTAGCCGGGACAGGGGCTTTTGGAGAGGACTGAATGCGAGCCTCTTGCCGTCCGATTATGGGCCAGGGCCTCAAACCACGAAGGCGGATGGTTTATCCCGGCAGACAGTCCTGGAACCTTAAGACTACTTTTCCAACATCCTCGAGTGGACCTGTTTGGGTCCCACTGCGGCTGTTGGACTACTTCCCAGGGGGAGTAATGTCATGGATCGTGAGATATTAAAGTGTTTCTACGTGAAATCCAAATTCATGTATTGCAGAAGATGAGACATTGTGGAGCACATATTGCAAGAGATACTGGAAGTGGCTTAATTTGTCCTGACTAGGTCACTAGGACAATGACCCTTCAATGCTTGGCTCCGACTAGTGAAATAAGTGGAGCCGGGCTTGTGAGAGACATTTTATTGTCCAGTGTGTAGAGGTGTTAATTGTTGTTCTGATTGCTTCATTGTTGTAATTACCCCCTGGGGGCTTCTGTCTCAACACACATAGTCAGGCTATTCAAGCCGAATCACAAAAAGTGGCCTGGTCATTTGGCAGCCAAATCCTCCGGGGCTGAAGTGGTTAGGATGTATTTATATACATATTTTAAAGTGAATACCAAACACTAAATACATTTTTTTTCTTAATTAACCAGGGTCTTTTGTAGGATTGCTTGTGGCAGTTTGTGATTTTCTTTCTTTTTTTCTTATTTTGCATTTCATATGCAACACTTTTATTTTTATTCTCATTTTTTCCACTTGTTGTTTTTAGTCCTTACTTACTTTTTGCACATGTTTAGCCATGTGTAGCCATGCCTCTGCATTGTTTATTAGTTCTCATTATTGCTATATCACATGTGAAGTTACTGACTGTGGTTGCTATTCAGGGGTTTGGACTATGCTACATGGTGCACTATTTCACTCACCGGTCCCTTTAAATTTTTTGAGTGGTTTACCTACATCAATATTTAGGCATCGGATGATGTTTTTTTTTTCTCTCTGCTACCAGCAGACCCTTATCATGATTAAGCTGCAGTGGTGGGGCGAAACACGTTGGAGTTGTGGTCTGGATGAATGAGGCTAATGTTTTTACCTGCTAGCCACTTGGGCCAGTTGAGGTGTGCGGCAGCTGGGCTTTCTCTACATATTTCTGCTGTAAACTGTCCTTACTAAATTGTATTAGACTACTCCTCTTATTCATGTCTGATACCCTGGCTGTGATGTTGTTCATTATATTGTAATGTATATGCCACTTGAAAACTATTCAATAAAGATTCTTATGGAAAAAACATGTAACAGAAACTTTATCAGAATGGTGATATTGATGATGACGATAATGATGATGAAGGCTTTGCTATTTCTATTGGTATGCTTTCATTTGTTTCTCTAAAACATTTCCTTTTATTTATTTATTTTTGTTAAATTTCCTTTACCTCACTATCTTTGAATAGGAATCATGAATTAGTAATGTAACATAATTTACATTTTTGCAGTTTAATAAAATTTTAAGCCTGGAACCATCTGACACTCTGGGCCAGATTCTCTAAGAATTCCGGTGGCGTAGCGTAAGCCAGTTACACTACGCCGCCGCATCGTACTAGAGCAAGTGCTTTATTCTCTAAGCACTTGCTCCGTAGGTTTCGCCTGCGTCGCGTAAATCGCGCAGCGTAAACCCGCGCAATTCAAATGGGGCGGCTTTTATTTAAATTAAGCGCGCCCCCGCGTCGAATGAACTGCCAATGCCCCGGCCGGGGAAAAAGCCCAGTGCGCATGCTCCAGCTCACGTCGGAAAGCGTAGTTTAAACCGACGTCAAAACGACGTGAGCGTCATTTACGCAACTCCCTATTCGCGAACGAGTTAGTAAAACGACGTAAGCGACGGAAAAAGCTGACGCTTACCCGACCCAATACTTAACATGGCATCCGACGGGACCCGACGGCATCCGACGGTACTTCGTAAGGTTACTCCACATAGAAGCTGGGGTAACCTTACGCGAACAAAAACGGCGTACGCGACGACGGGGCGGCGTAAAAGCGATCGAGAATCGGCGTACTACCTCATTTGCATATGCAAATGGGAAAACAACGTAAAGGCCACCTAGTGGCCGGAGTTGTCATTACACCTACGATCCGCAAGTGTAATGGTTTTACACTTGTCGGATGTAGAAGCGTATCTATGCCAAAGTGATGCTAAGCATCACTCGCATAGATACGAGACAAAAAAAACGGCGATACGACGGGGTATCTGAGATACTCCGTCGTAACGCCGCTGAGAATCTGGCCCTCTATTTCTTTGAAATGCCATAATGCCTGGTTTGTATGTCTCTTTTTATTCTCAGTCATTATAAAATTATAACTTTAGACATTTACTTTGATATAGTAGGGAAGAGATATAGCCCCTGGCAATGCCTTTTTTTTTGCTGTCCATGTCACATGATGAGGAAAACCTCAACCTCAACCCTGCCAATTAACAGCTAATGCTCGCTATACAGTTTTTTTTTTTTATCAAAGTGTAATTGAACAAACTGAAGTTAGAAGCTGATTGACTACCATGCACAGCTGCATCAGAGTTTGCACACTCCAGTTTTAGTAAATCAACCCCATAGATTATTTTGGTTCAGTCTGCAGTCTATAAGGCCTCGTACACATGATCAAATCTGTCTGCTGGAAACGGTCTGCTAGACCGTCCCAGCAGACAGATTCGATCGTGTGTACGGGCGAGCAGACGGATTTGGCCACCCGACAGATTGGAAAGCATGCTTACCAATCCGTCGGCTGGGAACCCATCGGCCCGACATGTCTGCTGGTTAGTACGCTAACCAGCAGACATGTCTTCTCGTACACGCGCCGAATGGTTTTGACGCATGCGCGGAAGTGTTTTACTTCCTGGTGCGGTGACGAGGCGGCGTCAACGTCACCGCCATGTCACCGACACGTCAGCGCGCTGTCTGCTGGCGGGGATTTTGGTTTGCTCGTGTGTACACGCGAGCAAACCAAAATCCAAACAGACAGATCTGTTCAAATCGGTCGGTCCGACCGATTTGAACAGATAGATTGCCTCGTGTGTACGAGGCCTTAAGGAATCTTCTGCTGCAGCTTTTGTAGTCTGACAGCTGCAGTCAGAAGCCAAAGGAATACCCAAACAGTGAGTGCTTCTGGTTTGATGCAGGTGATGCTCATCCAACAATTTTTTACCCAGTTCCGAATGATGGGTGGTATCAGTTTCCTCAGGAACCAGCCAAAATTCTTATTTTGTATACCTAGCTTTAGAGAGGTATTAGCTTTCCCCCATTCCGCTAATAAAAAATCTTTATTTATATGAGGGGGTGCTGATAAGTATTGAGCCTTACCCAGAAAAAATTGAGATAGGAAGCTGTAACTGCCACACTATTCTACATATTTCCCCCAGGAAGTCAATGGTCTTGCGACATCTGTCCTGCAGCTTCTTGAAGAAGAAGCAACTGCTGATATAATCACTCAATTGCCTCCCAAATCATTGTCCCTTTAGGCGGTTTTTGATATAGGGGAAAAGATGCTAGTCAGAAGGAGCCAGGTCAGGCAAGTAGGGTGGATGGGGCATCACTTGAAATCCTAAGGAGGTCAGTTTTGCAATTTTTTCACCTGCAGTGGCATTGTCATTTTTGTTCGGTTGTCAAAAGTTTTGGGATCCTTTGCTGCAAGATTTCTCATTTCCAGGTGTTTGTGGATAATGGCACCAATTCTCTCACCTTATATTCCCAGATATGTAGCAATACTTTTGTCTGATATTCGGCATCCTTCATGATCATGTCATGGATGGCTTTCACATTTGAGACAGAAACAGGCCTTCCACTGGGTTTATAATTTTCAACACCAAAATGGCCAGTTTTAAAATTGACAACCCAACATTTAAATGTTGCATATGAAGGGCCACTGTCACCCAAAGTTTGTGACATTTCATCATTTTCTTCCATCTAAGAGGGATGCAGGATTTAGCTGCGTTCAGTAAATGTCGTATGATTGACTTATTGTAGCTCCGTGCCGGGATCGAGGTGTCATGAAGTAGGAAAAAGGCAGGGTCGTTGCAGATTTCGTAGTCGGTAATTTATGGGTGACCGTACTAACTGTTGTCCAAAAGTGTTGCAATCGGGGGCAGGACCAGAAGATATGAAGAAACGTTCCCACATCTGTCTGACATCTCCAACATAGGTTTGTGGAAGTAGGGAAATATCTATGTAATACCTGAGGTGTGTAGTACCACCTGGTCAAGATCTTGTAATTAAGTTCCTGGATTTTTGTACATATCGGTGTTTTCAAAGAAAATCAAATTATTGTTTTTGAGTGTCAGTGAACGAGCGCTGCAGATCAGTTTCCCACTTCTGCAGGAAGGGCAAGTCAGGTTGTGTCGGGGGAGAGTTGAGTAGCACGTACGTTTTAGATAGTACTTGAGGCAATGTCCCCTCATCCCTGCAGTACTCTTCAAAGGTGGTTAGTGCTCGCTGATAGTGTACCGGGTTCGCTATTGAATGTAGAAAGTGATGTAGATGAATCGCCTTCCAAAACGGAAGTCAAAAGTGTCCGGTGTCGCTAGTCAGGGCTCGAACAGAGGGCCATTGATTGCCCTCTAAGAAATGAGAAGCCCGGTCCCTCCCTGCCGATGCCAACGTACCATAATCTGCTTCTTCCAGTCCCGGGGGAACACTGGGTTCCCCAAAATTGGGTAGAGTGAGGATTCACCTGAGGAGAGGTGGGTTGAGAGTAAGGTCGTTGCCCCTACCCGAAGGATAGTGCCAGTGACTGGGTGGGAAGTCAGGTCTGGGGGTAGTCGGTCAAATCGCCCAGGATTAAAGTTTCCAGGTACTAGAGATTCCCGTATCTATCAAACTCCTGAAGTAGGTTCGGCAGGGACACCACTGGGTTGGTCAAGGAGAACAATAGGTCATCCGCATGTGCATTACTCACAGTGACCCCTGTAATGTTGGGGTGTGCATGTACCGTGCACAGGAAGGGCTCTAAAGCCAAGGCAAAGAGCAGGGGTGAGAGTGGACACCCCTGTCTGGTTCTGTTTGTGATAGGGAAAGTTTCTGACAATATTCCATTGGCTTTGACCTGGGCCATGGGTATGGAATAGATGCTGGAAATCCAGTGGAGCATTTTAGGCCCCAAGCCAATTTGTTTAAGGACGGATAACATAAAGGTCCAATTGACACCGTTAAATGCCTTCTTAGCATCTGTGCTGAGAAAGACACAGGGTATCTTTGATGTGGCTGCTATGTGGATCAGGTTGAGAACCTTAGTATTATCCCTAGCCTCTCGGGTAGGGATGAAGCCCACCTGGTCTAAGTGAACAATATCGTCATGAATTGGGTCAGTCTGTTGGCTAGGATTTTAGTAAATAGCTTAAGCTCATTGTGTTCAATAGGGAGATGGGCCTGTAGCTGCTGCACGCTGTCTCTTTATGAATAAGAGATATGAGCTAGCAGGGTATCCCTAGGGAAAGAGCCTCCCTCCCCAAGGCCATTGAACATCCTCACCATATGGGGGCCCAGCAGTGGGAGGAGAGACTGATAATACTGCAAGGTGAACCCATCCGGTCCTGGTGCTTTGCTGGGTTTCGTCTCTCCCACAGCCCGTTGCAGTTCCTCCATAGTGATAGGGTTGTCTAATTCCACTCCCGACGTCGTTGGTAATTGAGGCAGCTGTAAGGCGGCAATGTAGTCTTCTATCGTCATGTCATTGGGGGCCCTAGTCGGGAGGTTATACAGAGAGGAGTAGTAAATCCTAAACTCTTGTGCTATGTGAGTTGGCATAGTTCTTCTTTGTCCCGTGGGTGCTGTTATGTGAGGTATGAACATTTTGAGTCTGTGGTTCCGGACCGCTTTAACGAGCAGTTTCCCACATTTGTTTCCAGATTCATATGTAAGTTTTCGGCAGAATTGTAGCGCTTCTTTAGCTCTATAGTGGAGTAAGTCTACTGTTTGTCTTCTAAGTGAAAGCAGCTCAGCTTCCAGTGAGGGCACAGGTGTTCGTTTGTGTTTGGATTCCACCGTGCAAATCTTATCCAGAAGCCACAGCAGTTGTAGTTCCCGCTCTCTTTTAATATGTGCGCTATGTTTGATTAGAAAACGCCTCTGATTACTGATTTATGTGCTTCCCACAGAATTGTTAGTCCTAAAATAGTGGTGTAACTCATTTGTGACCTCCGTCATGATTTTCTGGCATCTGTAGTAAACTTTCGTTCAGGCATCAGAACCTAGTTGTGGACGTCGAGGTCGCTGAAAGATCGTAGCATGGTAATAGGCGCATGGTCCGACCACGTAATGTTACCTATTGTAGAGTCGTGTACCACCTCCAGCTGGCCATGGGGGACAAAAAAGAAGTCAATCCTTGAGTAAACTTTGTGTGGTGACGAGTAGAAGGTGTAATCCCTCTCTCTAGAGTGATGGAGTCTCCACACGTCAACCAGCTTGGTGTTATGTAAGTCCCGGTAAATGCGTTTGTGACGGTCGTCGAACATATCTCCGCCATCCATTCCCTTCTTCTCCCATAAAAGAAATCACCCAATATTCCCCGACTAGGAATATCCCTGGAATCGCTGAATAATCCACACATGAGCCATGGCTTAATGCTGAATGTAACAGGACACACTTTATTGAAAGTACACAGCACACTTTATACAGGATTTGGAACATCCCGCCCCCAACAACCACTTTCTTATTGGTCCATTGTAAAGTATGCAGTCTTCAATCTGGTCCTCTTAAACCATGCAAATGAGGACTTGAAAATGTCTCAGCAGAGATTGGTCCCAAAGCTTGAATAGCCTGAATATGTGTGTTCAGACAAAAGCCCCAGGGGGTCAATCAATGTACACAATAGCCAGCCACAGAACAATGGAACTGTCTGGAGACCAGAGACAGGGCAGAAGTCATTTACACCTGATAATAGAAAGGCTTTAAACAGGGTTATCACACAATGGACAATAAGTATCACTTATGAGTCTGTTGACCTGGCTGGGGTTCAGAATCAAATCTGTAATACATGAATTAGGATTTCAGTATTTCATGGTCCATGACATTACTCCCCCTGGGAAATAGTTCAACATCCGCAGTGGGACCCAAACGGGTCACTCGAGGATGTTGGGCAAGTAGTCTTAAGGTTCCAGGACTGTCTGCCAGGATAACCCATCCGCCTTCCTGGTTTGAGGCCCTGGCCCATAATCGGACGGCAAGAGGCTCGCATTCAGTCCTCTCCAAAAGCCCTTGTCCCGGCTAGGCCTGTCACACATCTCCCCTTTTGGCAGGGGACTAACCCAGTAGGAGACACCAGATGGGTTGTCTCTGAATTCAGTCAGTAGTTCCAGTCCCCCAATGCCGGTATCCATACAGTACCCCAAATCACTTGCTCCAAAACGAGCATTACTCACCCCGCCATCCTCTGCCTCTCTCAGGGAACACGTCTGCCGCTGGGGAGAGGCCTGGACTGGCCCTTCTCCCTGGAGTCCTTTCAGCCGCTGGAGAGATGACAGGGTGGCTGGGCTCAGTCCATCATGCTGTCGGGGGTCTGAGCCAACTGGCCACCATTTATGGGGTATACCAGTGGAGACTGAAGTCCCATCCACTGATGTGAGGTGAAAATCCCCCAGTGCTTGCAAAGCAAAGCCGACATCCTCCTGTTTCAGTCCTGTACCATTTTCTGGGGTTGTGCCAGTGGAGACTGAAGTCCCATCCACTACCACAGGAACCCCCTCTTCTGTTAGGTGAAAGCAGAGGCCCGGGGCACTCTGCTCTGTTGCCAGCTCTTCCGCTGGGTTGCTGTGAGTGGAGACCACAGTCACATCCACTGATATCCACTCAAGCTGTAGTGGGGTGCAGCCGCCAGTAGCATCCTGTCCTGCTGCCAGTGGTTCAGCTGGGAGTAAGAGCTTTACCACCTCAGCTGGTTGCTGGGGAGGGGGGCCAACCGCCCCGGCTCCCTGGAACTCCACAGTTGGTCCCGGTGCTGGGCAGAGATGGCTGGCACTCTGCCCTGTTGCCAGCACTTCTGCTGGGGGCGCATAATCCAGAACATTCTCTGAACAGTCCATGCATTCTGTAATCTGTGGCTGGGGAGTGATCGCCATCTTCTCACCCTGAGCCTCCGAAACTGCCACAGGGGTGGGGCAGAGGTCTTGAACCCTCTGTCCGGTGACCAGCGCTTCAGCTGGGGAAGTTCCTTGTAACTCCACAAATACTGCTCTTGGTGCTGGGCAGAGCACAGTGAAGTTTGGCCCTGATACCAGCTCTTCTGCTGGAGGCCCATCAGGTTGTTTGTCCTCAGCAGAAAAATCTATTAAATCCCCTGTCTCTGGTGTCTGGGGATAGAGGTTCACCATCTCCTGTCCATGGAACCCAGAAGATGCTATAGGTACTGAGCAGAGGTTAGCAGAGCTCGGCCCTGCGGTCAGAACTTCAGCTTTGGGAATGGCAATCTCCAGATTTTCCACTGCCGATTCACTGGCATACTGCTGGACAGGCACATTCCTCCCTTCAAGATCATCCCATGCAGAAACAGGATCATCAAGGTCAGTTGGCACTTGCTGCATCCGCCATAAGACCTCCGCATCCATAGCTGCAGGGGCAGGTTGGAAGAGCACACTGTTACCCTGCCCCATGGACGATTCTTCAGCCAGGATTTCCGCATTGTCCACTGGTATTTTCTGATAGTCCCAGGCAAAGGGAGCCCGGTCCTGGCGCTGAGCAGAGTCTAGCAGCTGTTTGTAGGCGATCTCAAGGTCCCATTCCCGAGCGGCCAGAAATTCCAAATCTTCCTGTAGCCAGTGCGCTTCCGAGATATTCAATTTTTTCTCTCTGTGCTCCATTATGTCCTCCAAGTGCCACTCCCGATCATCCCCAAAGTCGGGATCACTGGACATCCTCCAATACAACAATCCCAGGTCATCATAGTCATAGTCTTCTTTGGGGCTGTCATCCGCTGACCACGGGCACTCTTGGGCTACATACCACCGGAGGGCTCTGTAGCTCTCATCCAGCTGCATCTCTGCCCGGATCAGCCTGTTTAATTCCGCTATCCACTCCTGCTTCGGTTGTTCCCCCAACAACGGCAGTCGTACGTCATACTGCGGGCAGTACCTTGCATAGATGTAGGGTAGGACCTCTCCTTGGTGTTGCTGCTCCAGAGCTAGCGCTTCCTTCCAGAGTTGGCACCGAATCACATCCGCCCATCCCAGCAGGACCTCCTCTGATTCTGGTCCTGTGTGCTGTATCCGCATCTCTTGTAACCTTCTTCTGAATTCCTCTTCCATGGTTACTGGTATCTGTACCTCTCCTCGTCTTTCATTTGGTGCTGCTTCTTTAGGCGTTGTCACCGATCGTCGTATTTCTGCAATTCTCAGCTCATGTTGCCGCTCTCGTTCTTTCTCATCAAAAGCTTCAAAAGCGCTAAACGGAATCTTCCTTGTGTCTGCTGTGCTGTACTCACTGTTTGGAGAATGTGCGGCTGCTTGTTGGACTGCTGCCAGTTTTAACTGTAGCTCTGCGTCTCTTATTTGTTTAGCCTCCTCCGCTAACAGGGTCATCACTTTCAGCACCACATCCGCCGTTGGGTTCGGACCGAACCATGCTAATTTCTCTCTTATTAGCTTGTTGGCTGGTGATTCCTCATCCTGAATCACTGGTGTCCCCATCTCTTGTACTGCTGGCGTTGCTGCAACCGAGTTCTCCTGGTCTAGCTCCATTTATTCTGCTATGATGACACGCTCGGTTTTGTTGCTAGCAATCCTTCCACAAACTTCCATTAGTTCTTTCAGTGTATTTCTTTTAAGCAGGGTGTACCGGTCTTCCATTCACTGTTCCCAGTGTCTGCTTGGAATCCTGGTGTAAAGGAAAGTAGAAGGGAAAATCCCGCTGCTGCCAACCAATTGTGACGGTCGTCGAACATATCTCCGCCATCCATTCCCTTCTTCTCCCATAAAAGAAATCACCCAATATTCCCCGACTAGGAATATCCCTGGAATCGCTGAATAATCCACACATGAGCCATGGCTTAATGCTGAATGTAACAGGACACACTTTATTGAAAGTACACAGCACACTTTATACAGGATTTGGAACATCCTGCCCCCAACAACCGCTTTCTTATTGGTCCATTGTAAAGTATGCAGTCTTCAATCTGGTCCTCTTAAACCATGCAAATGAGGACTTGAAAATGTCTCAGCAGAGATTGGTCCCAAAGCTTAAATAGCCTGAATATGTGTGTTCAGACAAAAGCCCCAGGGGGTCAATCAATGTACACAATAGCCAGCCACAGAACAATGGAACTGTCTGGAGACCAGAGACAGGGCAGAAGTCATTTACACCTGATAATAGAAAGGCTTTAAACAGGGTTATCACACAATGGACAATAAGTATCACTTATGAGTCTGTTGACCTGGCTGGGGTTCAGAATCAAATCTGTAATACATGAATTAGGATTTCAGTATTTCATGGTCCATGACAGCGTTTATATATTCCTGACCATACAGAGGAATGACCCGACGAAGTGTCGACCGAGGGGGGGACAGAGGAATGTTAAAGTCACCCCCCACAATCAACTGTCCCTCCTTAAATTTCAGTGTGTCATGTAGGAAGGTGTCTTGTCGGTCATTGGGCACATAAATATTGGCCAGTGTCACCTAGCTGTCCCTTATCAATCCCTTTATGAACATATAGTGACCCTCGACATCCGCCAAGGTATTGCCGCACATCCATGGCACTTCTTCTGATATGAATATGGACAATCCCTTAAGCTGTCTTGTTAGTGGCATGATACACAGAGGGTAAAACGTGGCTTCCCAGGCATGGAGGCCCCCTGGTTCTGAAGTGTGTCTCCTTGATGAATGCTACATTGGCCCTAGCTCTTTTGAGATCATTTAGGAGCATACGGCGCTTTTCAGGCAAATGTAGTCCCTTTGCGTTCAGCTAGAAAATTAGAAGGCTGTCCATCCTTCCTAGGTCGAAAGAAGAGAACCAGTAAAAAGAGGGAGAGAAGGGGAAATGTGAAAGAGATTAGTTTGCAAAGAAGCACGCCTCGATTCACACCAGGGGTGATGCTTCGGCCTAATGGAGAGGAGGTTAGAGAGGACCGAGGGGAGCTACCCCAGTCCAGCACAGCCCCCCCAGCCCGCCAACATAAAATAACCTTGTATTCCCGAGAGGGAAAACCCGGGGAAGAAAAACATTAGTACAGTTGCAATTAAAAGTATGTGAACCCTTTTTGAATGATATGGATTTCTGCACAAATTTGTCATAAAATGTGATCTGATCTTCATCTAAGTCACAACAATAGACAATCACAGCCTGCTTAAACTAATAACACACAAAAAAATAAATGTTACCAGTTTTTATTAACCACTTAAGACCCGGACCAAAATGCTGGCAAAGGACCTTGCCCCTTTTTGCGATTCGGCACTACGACGCTTTAACTGACAATTGCTCAGTCATGCGACATGGCTCCCAAACAAAATTGGCGTCCTTTTTTCCCCACAAATAGAGCCTTCTTTTGGTGGTATTTGATCACCTCTGCTGTTGTTATTTTTTGCGCTATAAACTAAAATAGAGCGAAAATTTTGAAAAAAAATCAATATTTTTTACTTTTTGCTATAATAAATATCCCCCAAAATATATAAAAAAAATATTTTTTTTCCTCAGTTTGGGCCGATACGTATTCTTCTACCTATTATTGGTAAAAAAATATCGCAATAAGCGTTTATCGGTTGGTTTGTAAAAAATTTATAGCGTTTACAAAATAGTGGATAGTTTCATTGCATTTTTTATTAATATATTTTTTTTTTTTTACTACTAATGCGATCAGCGATTTTTTTCGTGACTGCAACATTACGGACAATTTTGACCAATTTTTGGGATGATTGTCATTTTCACAGAAAAAATTGCATTTAAAATGCATTGTTTACTGTGGAAATGACAGTTGCAGTTTGGGAGTTAATCACAGGGGGCGCTGATGGGGTTATGTGTGACCTGAAGTGTGTTTACAACTGTAGGGGGGTGTGGCTGTAGGTGTGACGTCATCGATTGTGTCCCCCTATAAAAGGGATGACACGATCGATGCTGCCGCCACAGTGAAGCACGGGAAAGCCGTGTTTACACACAGCTCTCCCCGTTCTTCAGCTCCGGGGACCGATTGCGGGACTCCAGCGGCGATCGGGTCCGCGGGTACCGCGGTCCCGGTCACGGAGCTTAGGACCCCACGGCTGGGCTTTAAGGGCAATGTACAGGTACGTTGATGTGCCCAGCCATGCCATTCTGCCAACGTATATCGGCGTGAATGTGTCCCTAACCACCGGACCAATATGCTGCTAAATGCCCAAAGGCGTTTTTTATAGTGCGACGTGGCTCCCAAACAAAATTTGCGTCCTTTTTTTGCCACAAATAGAGCTTTCTTTTGATGGTATTTGATTGCCTCTGCCAGAGGTAAGACGCCCGCGGACCCCTGACCTGCAAGAAGGCAGGGATGTACTAGTACGCCCATCTGCCTGTACGTGCCATTCTGTGGACGTACATATACATGCGGTGGGCGTTAAGTGGTTAAGTGGTTAAACACACCATGTAAACATTTGCAGTGCAGGTGGAAAAAGTATGTGAACCCCTAGTCTAATGACATCTCCAAGAGCTAATTGGAGTGAGGTGCCAGCCAACTGGAGTCCAATCAATAAGATGAGATTGGAGGTGTTGGTTACAGCTGCCCTGTCCTATAAAAAAACACACACCAGTTCTGGGTTTGCTTTTCACAAGAAGCATTGCCTGATGTGAATGATGCAAGCAGGGCCGGTACAAGGTAGGGGCAGAAGGGTAACGTGCCCCGGGCGCTACCATTTGCTATAGGAGGGGGGCGCAGTCTGCAGGCGAAGTTATGCCACGGCCGCCGAGCGCCAGTGTGTACAACTTAAGTCACCTGTGTCAGAGCCCAGCGGCACTGTACAAATTGTGTGTGCCGAGTGTGTGCGCTCCTGCATCCCCCCTTCACTTAGCTTCTCTGTCTCCTACTGTTTACTCCCCCCTAAGGAGGAGGCGAGGTGGGAGGACTCAGAGGAGCGCAGGGAGCTGTGTCGGTCTCGGCGCTGTGACCTAGAGGAGCCAATGAGCTGCTGCCTGGCTCTAGCTGGATGGAAGCTACGCTAGAAGATTTGGAGACTGGATTGCAGTGTGACAGAGTGTGCTACAGTCCGGACTGAACTTGTGTATAAGTAAGCAAAAACAGATTAATAAATGGCTGGATTGGGGGAGGGGAGGAGGATGAGGCAAGGTTAATGACCCCCACTGCTGTTTAATTTCCGCTGTGACAGATGGGGAAGTGTGTGGTGTGTACAGTGTGTGCACCCTCTCCTGCATGTATTTTGGCTGGAAGAGGAGAGCTGCCTTGTAGTGGAAGCTGCAGTGTATTGTGATGTCCAGGTTGGCATAGCTGTATGACAGGTGACAGGCGAGTAGATGTAATGCAGCATGGAAAGGGGTCGGCAAGGTGTCCCCACACGGACACTGGTCCGTGTTCGGTCCTTGCAATGTCCACTGGCACCACTGACTTTTTTTTTGTAAGGCTTCTTTCACACTGGTGTGGCGGGTCCATAAGTGGTAAAGCGCCGCCAGTTTTAGCAGTGCTTTACCACTATTTAAGCGGTACTTTTCGGCCGCAAGCAGGAAACTTTTAACCCCCAAGAAGGGGGTTATTCCCTTGATTTAAATTTTTTTATATTTTCGAATAGAACTTGTATTGCTTTAAGTATATTCTTGTTTTGAAATGACATTGATTCTTTCTTAAAGTTGAGCTCCACTCAGGAAAAATAATGTAGCCTAAAAATCATTAAAAAATCATTGAAAAAATTAATAAAATTTATACTCACCCGAATTACCTGTCGCTATGCGGAAGTCCTTAATCTGCCTCTTCCTAAGCCGCGGTCCGTCTTCTTCTAGTGAATGGGGCGCGCTGCTTTCTGGGAACTGTGTGTGTTCCCAGAGAGCAGCCGCCCATTCACAAGTCAGTGCGAGACTTGCGCATGCGCAGTAGGAAACGGGCAGTGAAGCCGTAAGGCTTCACTGCCTGTTTCCCTTAGTGTGAATGGCAGTGCGGGACCTGCACAGACCGAGGTATTGGCATCGGGGGGGCCATCAGCGCGGGCGAGTAGGACAGGTAAGTGTCCTTATTCAAAGTCAGCAGCTACACTGTTAGTAGCTGCTGACTTTAAAAAGAAAAAAAATTGTGGGTGGAATCCCGCTTTAAATACAGGACGGGGGGGGGGGGGGGGGCGCAGTTTTCCATCTTCGCCCTGGGCACCAAATGACCTTGTCCCAGCACTGACTGCAAGAGAACAGCGCAGACTGCTCAATGAGGTAAAGAAGAATCCTAGAGTGTCAGCTAAAGACTTACAAAAGTCTCTAGCATATGTTAACATCCCTGTTAGCGAATCTACCATATGTAAAACACTAAACACGAATGGATTTCATGGGAGGATACCACAGAGGAAGCCACTGCTGTCCAAAAAAAACATTACTCCACGCTTACAGTTTGCACAAGAGCACCTGGATGTTCTACAGCAGTACTGGCAAAATATTCTGTGGACAGATGAAACCAAAGTTGAGTTGTTTGGAAGAAACACACAACACTATGTGTGGAGAAAAAGAGGCGCAGCACATCAACATCAAAACCTCATCCCAACTGTGAAGTATGGTGGTGGGGGCATCATGGATTGGGGCTTCTTTGCTGCATCAGGGCCTGGACGGATTGCTATCATTGAAGGAAAAAATTATTCACGGGGCGTGGCCTGGACATGGCTGAGTGAGGCTGTTTGAGTTCTGAGCTCCCGGCCCTGATCCTCTTTATGCCGGCCAAACTCGCCATGTTATAGGCATGCAATCAGCCAAGAAGCATACCAACAAGTCAGGCACCCGTGTGACCCGTTCCGGTGCTGCGACGAACGATCTACACGACTATTTTCACCGGCAGCCAAAGAAGTCGTCCGGAGCTAAGGCCACAGCACCACGAGGAGCAGCTTGCCAAGGCTCGCCTGAAAGACCGGGAAGCGACGAGTGGGCCCATATCCCGGACCGAGCGGACTCACCTTCAGACCCGCTGTCATCGGCGGAGATCCCGGATATCCCCATGGCGTCCCCGGCCTCCCCCCCGGGAGGCTCGGCGGCGGAACAGGACATACGCGCCTTGCTGCAGGCCCTCCCCACGCGCTCGGACATCGAGGCCCTCATCTTGCGTCTGGAGGAGACGCACCGCAGGGACTTTCAGGAGGTAAGGGCCGAGGTATCCACACTCACGGAGAGGGTGTCGACCGGAGAGGCATCATTGGTGGACCTGGGGAGTAGGGTGGCGGGCCTGGAGCGCTCGAGGGACCAACATCGGCAGACGGCGGTGTCCCTACAGCTCCACCTGGAGGATGCTGAAGATAGGAGCCGCCGCAATAATTTGCGGATTCGCGGTGTGCCGGAGACGGTAGATTCCATGGCTCTTGACGGTCAGCTGCAAGGCCTATTCCGCGACATTCTGGGGGCACCCGAGGAAGAGGTGGAGGTGGATCGGGCGCACAGAGCACTAGGCCCCAGAGCGCCAGAACAGGATAGGCCGCGCAATGTAATTTGCCGCCTACTACGCTATGCCCAGAAAGAGCGCATCCTCCGTCTAGCGTGGGATCGCGGGGAGCTGGAGATGGTGGGTTCCCGGATCAGAGTGCTGCCTGACCTATCAAGAGCAACCCTGCGCCGCAGAGCAATGCTGAGGCCCGTTCTGGATCTGGCAAGGGAAGGTGGCTTCACATACAGGTGGGGCTATCCCCTTTCGGTCACTTTTCGGAAAGACGGACACGCGTACACCCTGCAGACGCCAGCAGACCTACCTGGTCTCTTCAGATTCCTAGGGGCAGAACGGATACCGGTGCCGGATTGGCTCCAGCTGTTGCCGAGATCGAGCGGGAGGTCGGGCCCCTTTGACGTCGGAGCCCCGGCCCAACCACGACAGCAGCGGCAGGGGAGGAGGAGGAGGAGAGCCCCTTCTGGAGAAGAACCCCGTATCTGACCTGTAAGTAGGCCCTGGGCCACACTCCACTGACTGTCCTAGCCTACACCCCACCACTAGACGATAGCCGGCGCCATGACCGCAGCCGCCCCACCTGGAGCTAACGCTCGTCTTAGATGGCATGGGGGTGCTGTGCCATGGCCGTCTCCCCTCACATCCCCCCCCCCTCCCGCGGGCTTGTTGAGCTCTCTATGGGGACTTATGTTGGCTGTTATATGGTTAGGGCCAAGTTTATGCCCAATCCTGCCCGTTAGCGTCCCCGGGTGGGGGTGGGGGGAGGGAGGTTGGCAACCCCTTAGCCCGTCCCGCTGTGCTGGACTCCCCAGGAATGAGCTGAGGTGCACCTGAGGGAGGACTTTGCATGCTGCTTGCCGGGATCACCCTGTTTGGACCTGGGACCGTGTGATGGGATAGACACGGCCCGGCTGGCTGCATTGACTGATCCGAGGTACCGCTCTCTCCCCTGCTCTCATCAGGCTATATCCTGTTTATATTTTTAGCTATGTGCCCCGGGTGAGGCTATGTTACTATCAGTCAGCTGTTTTGTGAGGGTGATCTGGGAACGTGATGCAGCAGTGCTCCCGGGACATCGGCCCTTGCCCCATGGTGGAGGGAGGGGGGTGAGGGTTGGACATCTACCATCTTTCCGCTATGCGAGGACTGCAGCAGCTCAACTCAGCGTGGGAGACCCCTCTTCTGGGCTCTTCGGGATGAAGTCTCGTGACGTATAAGGGGATGGTTAGAGAGGTCCCCACGAGACACTTGCTCAGTAGAACTATAAGAGACGGTGGGGCTGTATATAATTTTGCTGGGTGGGGGGCTGTGGCGAAGCCACGTGTTTTCATGATGGTTCTCACGGCTCGTCGAGTCTCGGTAGACGGTATACAGTGGAGGGGGGTTGTGGGGTGGGACGAGCTTTGGGATTGTTGGGGTGGAGGTCTCCAGATCGAGATTACACTACAATTTGATGTGGAGGCCACTCACACCCTCTATGTGTGCTGTGTGCCCCATGGGATTGAAGGGAGATTGTTGCCATTATTGCTGCTGTTGTTGTTATTGCTCTCATTACTGTTATTATTATGGCTGCTCTTGTTATCAGGGACTCTCTCGTGCGCTCGGGCCGCCTCAGGCCGTTTGCTGGGCCTAGCCCGCTCTGGGACTGGGGCTGCCGCGAGCGTGCTTGAGAGGCTGATCGTGCCTTATTTACTTATTTATGTTACCTTGTTTGGCTGGGGAGGGAGGGGACCCGGGAGCTCGCCTTGCTGGCCCTGTCCGGTCACTTCCCACTTAGGCCTGCGCTCAATCCCCAGTCTTGGACTGGAGAGCGCTCTAGCTGTTTAAGCTAATTTAGTTTCTTCTTATCAGTGCCGCACGCTCTTGTGCAAGCACTCTATTTTTCCTCTTTTCTTCCCTCTCTGCCCGTCTGTCTCTCTCTCCCAGCTCCCCTTCCTAGCTCACACTACATTCTTCCAGGAGATTCACTATCTCTTGGCCCCACCCTACCGTTCACCTCCTTTATCCCTCCCCCTCTACCCTTCCCACCCCTGAGTCACGAGCATGGATACGCTCAAGGTGGTCTCCCTGAATGTTAAGGGACTAAACATCCCGGAGAAGAGGAGAATGCTCCTCCATGATATGCGGAACCTGAGGGCGGACGTGGTGCTGCTTCAGGAGACGCATTTCAGAGATAACAACCTGCCTGTGCTGAGGAACAGACACTTCCCCACAGTGTACCATTCTCAATACACGGAGGCGAAATCGAGGGGGGTATCCGTCCTCATCTCGGCCGGGGTCCCTTGGACCCTGGGGGAGGTGCAGACGGACCCGGAGGGCCGGTCGTTGCTTTTGAAGGGACGTATAGGTCAGGTACAGGTCACCATAGCGAACTATTACGCACCGAACGAACGACAGGATAGGTTCCTGACTAGACAGTTGGACCGGCTATCACACTTCAGATCAGGTCACCTCATTGTAGGGGGAGACTTTAACATCCCTCTAATACCCCAGGAGGACACATCGACGGGTAGGTCCACCGTTTCGGGTGACCTACGCAAACGCTTTTGCGAGTCGTTGCACGCGCACCGGCTGGTGGACGCTTGGCGACTACTCCATCCGGGAGAGAAGGACTACACCTTCTTCTCCAAGCCTCATCAGTCATACTCGAGGATTGATCTATTTCTGATCCCCCACAGACATCTGGCGGCGATTGAAATGGCCTCGATAGGTTCTATCACGTGGTCGGACCATGCTCCCATAGAACTACGGTACAGACTGTCTGACACTAGGGCCGACCGGGGTCACCCCTGGAGACTCAATGAGAGTCTACTACATGACAAGGATACTGTATCGGAGGTGGTGAGGGAACTGGGTTACTATTTTCGCACGAATACCACGGCAGACAGCGACCGGGGACTGGTGTGGGAGGCCCATAAGGCAGTGGTGAGGGGTATCCTAATTAAACATGGGGCCAGGCTGAAAAGACAGAGGACTGAACAGCTTACCTCCCTGCTTCAAAAACTACAGACCTTGGAACTACAACATAAACGGACTCAGACAAACCAGACCACGACCGAACTTAATACTACTCGTAAACATATCACAGATTTACTACATTACAAGGCCAAAGCGGCCATGCAAATTTGCAGGCGATCGGTTTACGAATCCGGCAATAAATGCGGGAAGATGCTGGCCCGGGCACTCCGCTCACAACACTCGACTTCATACATCCCTCACATTACAAAACGAGGGGGCGGTAGAGTATCTCTCCCGCAGGAGATCTCTGCCGAGTTTAAGGACTTCTACCAGGATCTCTACAACCTCCCTAAATTGCCCACGACTGGAGAAGCAGACCGACATACAGACTACCTGGTTAGTTCTCAAATGCCCGCACTTCCGGTTGATACGGTGAAACTACTGGACGAACCGATTACTATGCCCGAAATACAGGCGGCCTTGAAATCTTTCAAGCCAGGGAAGGCCCCGGGACCTGACGGACTCACCACCCCCTATTACAGAATCTTGCTCCCATCCTTGGGAGATCACCTGCTGGGCCTCTTTAATGACCTGAGTTCTGGGGGCACTTTTCACACCTCAACGCTACAGGCGCAGATAGCGGTGATCCACAAGGATGGGAAGGACCCGGGCCAATGTGGTAGCTACCGTCCCATATCGCTACTCAACTCAGACCTTAAGTTGTTCACGAAAGTGATCGCCACCAGACTACAGAGATTTCTTCCAGACCTGGTACACCTGGATCAAGTGGGCTTCATACCCTCCAGAGAGGCCAGAGACAATACGTCTAAAGTATTGAACTTGATCCACGTTGCCAATGTTACTAAGACGCCTTCGGTCTTCGTGGGGACGGACGCGGAGAAGGCGTTTGATCGCGTAGACTGGAGGTTCATGTTCACGACACTTAAACACATAGGACTCGGACGGAAAATGCTTAACTGGGTGACTGCAGCCTACACGACCCCGACTGCCAGGGTTAGGGCGAACGGCACGACGTCCGACCCATTCCCGATTACTAACGGGACAAGGCAAGGCTGCCCGCTCTCGCCCCTACTTTTTGCCCTGACCCTTGAACCCTTCTTACGGCGTGTTAGACTGAACCCGGACGTTGCGGGACTGGTGGTGGGTGACCACCAATACAAAGTGTCGGCTTACGCCGACGACATGATGTTCTCCCTGACGGACCCGCTGACCTCTCTACCAGCCCTGATGAAGGAATTTGACTACTATGGTAAGATCTCCAATCTAAAAATCAATTTGACAAAGTCCGAGGCTATGGGGGTGGGCGTCCCTGTGTCACACTTGGCCTCACTCAAACAAAATTTTAATTTGAAGTGGACGGACACGGCTCTCACGTATTTAGGGACGCGCGTTCCGCCACGGATCTCTGACGTGTTTAAGCTTAATTTCCCCCCCCTACTGCAGACAGTTCAAAAATTGCTGTCCCAATGGACCACGGGCTTACACTTGTGGTTCGGGAGGTGTAACATACTTAAGATGTCCATCCTACCTAAATTCATATATCTCTTACAAGCCCTCCCCGTGCGAATACCGGCGGATTATTTTAAACAAGTCCAATCTGCGTTTGGGACGTTTCTCTGGGCGGGCAAACATCCCAGGATCGGCAGAGCGATCCTCTCCCTGCCTAAAGGCAACGGAGGCCTCGCCGCCCCAGACATCCGTATGTATTACTACGCGGCCCAATTAAACAGGCTGATAGACTGGTGCCGACACGACCATATCAAACTCTGGCCTCGAATGGAACAGGCACAAAGCACAGTTCTGCTGCGAAACGCTCCCTGGAACCAGACTATGCGGTTAAGCGAGGTGCTTGATCACCCCCTGATTGGAAATACTGTTGCAGTTTGCACCAGGTTGCTTGCACGATTTCGTCTGGCGTCGGACCCCTCGCCGCTGCGCCCGATTCTGGGCAATCCGTCGTTTCCACCAGGCCTTCTGGACCCCAAGTTTCGCGCACTACGAAACGCGGGTCTGTTTCAAGCCTCGCATTTTGGGGAAGCGGACAGGTGGAGATCTTGTGACGAGTTAATGGACATGACGGGTCAATACCGACTGGACTTCTTCAGAACCGGTCAACTGAGACACTTCCTACAGACAATGACACCTCCGCCTGGTCCGGGCCACCCCCAGACAACCCTAGAAGAGATGTGTGTGGGCGTGGGCCCACTGCCGCATGCCCTCTCACTACTTCACACGATGTTGATCACACCATCGGCGGACTACCGGTTACCGAGCTTGAGTAAATGGGAGAGGGATCTGGGACGTAACTTTTCAACCAGCCAGATAAACAAGATACTGAGATTTACACACAAATCGTCAATTTGCACTAAAGTACAGGAGACTAACTTTAAAGTGTTGACGAGGTGGTATAGGACCCCCGACCTCCTCCATCGCTTATTCCCAGAGGTCTCGGACATCTGCTGGAGATGTCAGGCGGAAAGGGGCACTCTTTTTCATATTTTTTGGTCCTGCCCATGTCTGAAGCCGTTCTGGGAGGGAGTGCGTAGGGTGACGCAGGAATTCTCGGATCGGGAGATCCCGGATGATCCGGCGTTCTTTTTGCTGCATGTGAACGACACGCCTGATCGTGTATACAAGAAATCAGTGGTCAGGCACTTGGTCGACGCGGCGAAGGCGTGCATCCCGTTGTGCTGGAAATCCACGAACCCACCGACGTTGGCCATGTGGGCAAAAAAGGTGGATGACGTAAACACCATGGAAGACTTAGTCCTGACGAAGCAAGATAGAAATGAACAATACTCGCAAACATGGTCCTTTTGGAATGCCTTTAAATATTCTGCAGAGGGCCAAGCCCTGAGGGGCGCCCCTTAGCTGTACCAGACGATCGGTGCTCCCAGTTACCCTCTTCAGGGACACCTCATTTTGCTCCCTCATTGCGATCCGCTGAAACATACGGGCCAGACGTGCTCGTGACCCCCCCCCTTCCCTCCTACTGCCCCCCCCCTTTCCCCACCCTTTCTTCACTCTTCTCTTTATTTCTACTCTTACTCACATGCTCTTAGAAAACGGGAAAATGCAGGGAGCTGGCCGCATGGACTGCTGCCTTGATGATGCACCTTACCGAGACGGGGCCCCTGCCCCGGTGTCTACGAGAGGCTGCAAGGCAGGACGGTACAGTCTGGTGTAGATTACAGTACTATTGTGTTGCCTACTCGGCTGCCTTAATTGACACTTGTTGATGGAATGTTGTATTCATGCCTATGTACGCGCCAGTTAGGCGCTAGCTCTTTATTTGTTGCTATGTACAACTACTGTTGCGGTTCATGTGGACCGGTTCTCTGTTATGTATAAATAAACAATTTAAAAAAAAAAAAAAAAAAATTATTCACAAGTTTATCAAGACATTTTGCAGGAGAAATTAAGGCCATCTGTCCACCAGCTGAAGCTCAACAGAAGTTGGGTGTTGCAACAGGACAACGACCCAAAGCATAAAGTAAGTAAATAAGTAAATCAACAACAGAATGGCTTAAACAGAAGAAAATACACCTTCTGGAGTGACCCAGTCAGAGTCCTGACCTCAAACCGATTGAGATGCTGTGGCATGACCTCAAGAAAGCGATTCACACCAGAAATCCCAAGAATATTGCTGAACTGAAACAGTTCTGTAAAGAGGAATGGTCAAGAATTACTCCTGACCGTTGTGCACGTCTGATCTGCAACTACAGGAAACATTTGGTTAAAGTCATTGCTGCCAAAGGAAGTTCAACCAGTTATTTAATCCAAGGGTTCACATACTTTTTCCACATGCACTGTGAATGTTTACATGGTGTGTTCAATAAAAACATGGTATCATTTAATTCTTTGTGTGTTATTAGTTTAAGCCAGGGGTGCCCAACCTTTTAAAGAGCGAGGGCCACTTAAGCAACTTGGTAACTAGTGATGAGCGTAATAGGCCATATTCGATTTCGCGATATTTCGCGAATATATAGAAGAATATTCGCGAATATTCGTTAATATCGAATATTCGTGATATTTTATAAAAAAAAAAAAAAAATTGCGAAATTTCGCTAGTGCGAATGCGAAATTGATTGCAAAATTCTCGTCAACACGCGAAAACGGAGATCATTTCCTGGATTACTAAACTAATATGCACTAAACACTAACTCTACTTACACAAACTTATATGACTAAACTAAAGCTAATTTTTTTTTTTTTATACACAAAACACAGAAGGGCAGAGAACGCATTTGCGAATATTCGTAATACGAATATTCGCATTGCGAATATTCGGCAACATAAAAGGATCGCCTCAGCTACTCGGCCCAGGGTCTCTAATCATACCAGCAATGCTTTTAGACGTCGATGGAGATCACTAGGATGTGATCTGTTTTAAAAATAAATTTAAAAAAATATTTATTCGCGAATACTCTAATATGCAATATTCGTAACGAATATTCGCAATGCGAATATTCGTTAGCAACACTATTGGTAACCGGTCGCGGGCCACAATGAACGGAGCGGGTGGATGACATGTAGAGGCAAATGGAGGGTCCAATTGGTCAGACTGTCTGACTGACCATGTGAAAGGGGCCCAAGGCTGCTTTCACACTGATGCGCTGCAGTACCTTTGGCTTTCCTGCATTTTGCAATAGACTTCTATTATATTCTGCAGGTTTGGTGCACTTTCAGAAAGCTCACCAAACTTGCGGGTAATAACAGAAGTCTATGGCTCAGTGCAGGTAACCCCCAGGTGTACTGCCCTGCACCTGCAGATCAGTTTAAAAGCTGCCTAGTAACCACTGCAGAAAAGATATGCCCATATATACACTGTGATTTTTGTAATAATAACTATTCTATAACCTTTAATAACTATTCTATTGCATCCCAGAGCAGGAGGTCGTGGGCCACATCAGAGGTCTCCGTGGGCCACATGTGGCCCCGGGCCACTGGTTGGGCACCCCTGGTTTAAGCAGACTGTGGTTGTCTATTGTTGTGACGTAGATGAAGATCAGATCACATTTTATGACCAATTTGTGCAGAAATCCATATTATTCCAAAAGGGTTCACATACTTTTTATTGCAACTGTATATACAACAGAAAAAACATATACCCAACCAAAAGTGCTTTTATAACAGTGAGCCAATTTAGTCATGATAATCACCCCTATCCCTCCTTCCTGGAGTCCTTCAATCCGAAGAGGTCATTGCGTGAAACCACCTTCCAGATTAAGTAGACCCCCCTCCCTGGTCCCCTCCCCCCCGTTCAGGGATGACTATATGGGATGTCCCCCTTACCAACAGCCCAGTAATATGCAGGGAAGCAGCAGTTACCCCACCTGAACTGCCAATCCCTAGGTATAGACTGCAGCTGTGATCCAGGTACCCCCCCCCATGGTGTGGCAGAACCCCTGCCTTCTAATATGGGAAAACCTCCCGGGGCAGACCATCTAACCTCTGGGGAGCTGGAGTTATCCTTCAATTCCAGCTGATCCCTACACCACCTAGACCCTTACCTGAGCCCCACGTGGTATGCGGTCATCCGACTGCAAGGGTCGGACCCCTGAAGACCCTCTCCTACCATTCCCCCAGTCAGGGGCCTCCGCCGGAGGCCCGCCCACACCCCCCCCCCACAGGGCATGAAGGTCTCGTCCAGACAAACTCCCAGTGTGATTCCCTTTCACACGGCTACTCCACTTGCAAGACATATATAGGGAGGGATGGTTGGTAACCGTGCCAATATACATGTAAAATCAAATTTCATGGGAACTTTGAGCCTCCAAGGGTTCTGAAACGATACACCGTCCTCGTGGTTTGTAGTGTCAGCTAATGGCATGCGATTATGCACCGCTGCACTCATCGACAGTCTCCTGGTGGATCCTAGTGGATTACAGCGGTGGGGTGAAGTTGAAGGGGGACACATCAATAGAAAAAATCTCCACCTACCGTCGCCTCCCCCCGGCAGAGGGAATGATGCCAGGTGCGATCCACGGTTCGGTCCTGCCAAAACAGAGGGGACAGACACCAGGGTGTCGGCGCTTCTTCTTCCTCACCGCGTTCCCCCGCCCCGAAATCTGGAGGTTCGGCAGTCCAATCCGGAGCTGCGAGGGTTTACGTGCTAGGGTAAGAAAATCCACCACGGCTATGCAGCAAAAGTGGGGGCGAGCGGGGGGTCCGCCTCAGAAACTAGTCCAGCCACCTGGGGGGTAAAAATAAGCAATCTGGAGGGGGGGCAAGTGAAACATCAACAACCAAAATAAAAAGGGGAAACCGGGGAAACCAGGGGGGGGGAAGCCCACCAACCAGGGAAAAAAAAAGGAGAAAAAAACAACAGGAGGAGCAGGTTTAAGAGGATAGTGTCGGATGGCTCACCTCATAGCCTGCCGTGGTCAGGCTTTCCTTGACTCCTCTGCGGAAGTGTATCACGATCTGCGGCAATCTTTCTGCGGCCTCGGCGACCTGCCTCTCCGTTGTCCCGGCAATCCAAAACGGGGGGCCGAGCATTGCAGTAACTGTTGCCAGTCGAAGGGATCTTCTTCCATTAAGGCAAATAGGTCAGGGAGATTGGAGGAGGTTCGCAGGGTAAAGAACTGTTGTGCTTTCTTGAAAGTCACAGATATGGGGAATCCCCACCTGTAAGTAATTCCTGATTGCCGGGCCACTTCCAGCACAGGTTTCAGCATGGCTCGATGCTGCAGAGTTGCTCTGGAAAGGTCGGGGAGGATTTGAAGGGTAGCGCCATCAAAGTCCACGTCCCCCTTCTCCGCATGCCTTCCATAGTACCAGCTCCTTCTGCACATATTGATGGCGGTGGCATATAACATCTCTTGGCCTGTCTGGATATGCTAAGCGGAGGCCCAGAGCTCTGTGAATCCTATCGAAAGAGGTTGGCTGAAAAATCCTGCCCCAGTAGGTCCTGAAATATGCCCAGCACAGATGCCGCCAGGTCCTCTGTTTTTGTGGCCTATGGCATACCTCTCAATCGCAGGTTGTTCCTACTGCTGCGGTCCTCTATTTCCTCTAGCTGAAGTTATTGTGTGAGGACCGCAGCTGCCTGGGTTGATTGCAGAGCCTCCACCGTGGTTATACATCTCTCTAGGGCAGTCACTGAGGTTTCTCCCACTCCTATCTGCTCCATCAGTGTCTTCACCTCCTTTCTCACCACCGTAATCTCCTTGCGGTGGGCTGCCTCTAGCCTGGCAGCCAGTGTCTCGAAGTCGGCTCTTGTAGACAGGGCCCGGAGCAGTGCCTGCAGTTCAGGTGAGGTAAGCGGGGTAAGGTGTGGGTGTTGTGGTTCCTGGGACTCTGAAGAGAAGACCATCATGGTGTTGCAGTCCATGTCAGGGGCGAGGGAAGATGTCGGGGAGAGAGAGGAATCCTGGGCAACAACCCAAAGACTTTGGACATCAATCTCCGAAGGGACAGAAACATTCTTGAGGTTAAATCTTCTGAACAGGGGCACAGACAGCAAAACAAATGTTACAGGGGTGATGATAACCCTTCCCCATGTTATTCAAAAAGCTTAAAAATAGATTTTTTGGCTGGAGCAACACTTATAAAATGTACCTGTTCTAAATTACAAACAGATTCGACTTAAGAACAAACCTACAGTCCCTGTCTTGTTTGGACACACTGTATACTGCTGTAGAGTGTATATAGGGCCTGGGGGCCCCACGCCTTTTCTTTTTTGAATTTGGGTGCGGGGTTCCCCCAAATATCCATACAAGACCCAAAGGGCCTGGTAATGGGCTGGGGGTACCCATGCCGTTTTTCTCAATAATTTTCATCCATATTTCCGGGACGTGACATTACATTACAGCTGCAAGCAGTTTTAAATTACTTTTATCCCTTTAGAAATATCATTTTGTGCAGGGACTGTTCTAAACATGTGCCACTTTACAGGCATACTATAGACACACCCCAGATACGGAAAGGAATATTTCACTTTTATTTTTTCACTTTAACCACTTGACCACTGGGCACTTAAACACCCTTAATAACAGACCAATTTTCAGCTTTCGGTGCTCTCACAGTTTGAATGACAATAACTCGGTCATACAACACTATAACCAAATGAAATTTTTGTCCTTTTTTTCCCACAAATAGAGCTTTCTTTTGGTGGTATTTGATCACCTCTGTGTTTTTTTTTTTTTGCTATAAATGAAAAAAGCACGAAAATTTTACAAAAAATAATAATTTTTCTTCATTTCTATTATAAAATTTTGCAAAAAAGTAATTTTTCTTCATAAATTTGGCCTAAAATGTATACTGCTACATATCTTTGGTAAAAAAAAAAAAAAAAATGTTGGATATTATTTAGTCTGGGTGAAAGTTATGGGGTCTACAACTATGGTACCAATTACTGAAAATTGATGAATTTCATCACACCTAATGTACTGACAGCCTCTCTCATTTCTTGAGACCCCAACATGCCAGAAAAGTACAAATACCCCCCAAATTACCCCTTTTTGGAAAGAAGACATTCCAAGGTATTTAGAAAGAGGCCTGGTGAGTTTTTTAAAGTTGTCATTTTTTCCCACAATTCTTTGCAAAATCAAGATTTTTTTTTTCCATCAAATTTTCATATTATTAGGTTATTTCTCACACACAGCATATGCATACCACAAATTACACCCCAAAACACATTCTGCTATTCCTCCCGAGTATTGCGATACCACATGTGTGAGACTTTTACACAGTGTGGCCACATACAGAGGCCCAACATGCAGGGAGCACCCAGGCCAATTCTGACATTTCTCTCCTAAAATCATCATTTATTTGCTAGAAAATTACATAAAACCCCAAAACATGATATAAAGATACCTCACATGTGTGGTTTGAACACCGTTTTTATATGTGGGCGGGACTTGCGTATGCGTTCGCTTCTGCATGCGAGCTCACGGGGACAGGGGCGCTGTATGCCCAGAGTATTGCGGAGTATGCCCAGAGTATGCCCAGAGTATTGCCCAGAGTATGCCCAGAGTATTGCCAGAGTATGCCCAGAGTATGCCCAGAGTATTGCCAGAGTATGCCCAGAGTATTGCCAGAGTATGCCCAGAGTATGCCCAGAGTATGCCCAGAGTATTGCAGAGTATGCCCAGAGTATTGCAGAGTATGCCCAGAGTATGCCCAGAGTATGCCCAGAGTATTGCCCAGAGTATTGCCAGAGTATTGCCCAGAGTATTGCAGAGTATGCCCAGAGTATTGCAGAGTATGCCCAGCGTATGCCCAGAGTATTGCCAGAGTATGCCCAGAGTATTGCAGAGTATGCCCAGAGTATTGCCAGAGTATGCCCAGAGTATTGCCAGAGTATTGCCAGAGTATGCCCAGAGTATTGCAGAGTATGCCCAGAGTATTGCAGAGTATTGCAGAGTATGCCCAGAGTATTGCAGAGTATGCCCAGAGTATTGCCAGAGTATGCCCAGAGTATTGCCAGAGTATGCCCAGAGTATTGCAGAGTATGCCCAGAGTATTGCCAGAGTATGCCCAGAGTATTGCCAGAGTATGCCCAGAGTATTGCCAGAGTATGCCCAGAGTATTGCAGAGTATGCCCAGAGTATTGCAGAGTATGCCCAGAGTATTGCAGAGTATGCCCAGAGTATTGCCAGAGTATGCCCAGAGTATTGCATAGTATGCCCAGAGTATGCCCAGAGTATTGCCAGAGTATTGCCAGAGTATGGCCAGAGTATGGCCAGAGTATGCCCAGAGTATTGCAGAGTATGCCCAGCTGAGGTATTGCCGAGTATTGCAGAGTATTGCAGCAGGGATGGCTGAGCAGGGAGGGATAGATGGATAGATCTGTGACTACATTTGTCACAGATCCAGCCCGCAGCACTGCCGCTGCCATCCGCTCCCTCCCCTCTCCTCTCACACTGTACCGATCGGTACAGAGAGAGGAGGGAGGAACCGGCGTCAGCACATGACGCCGCTTTGTTGACAAGTGATCGCGCCGTCATTGGACGGCGCGATCACGTGGTAAACCGCCGCTATCAGCGGCGATTTACCGTGATCCGTGATGCGCCGGGTCCTCTGGACCCGGCGGTCACGGATGTTCCCGTGTGCGCGCCTCAGGGGGCGCGCGGGAGCGAGATTCTAAAAGGCCGTTAATTAACGGCCACTTAGAATCAAGCAACCGCCCTATAGCCGTACTTTCGGTATAGGGCGGTTGCAAAGTGGTTAAGCAGCATTAAAATCAGTGCTCCTCAAAAAAAAAATTAGTTTTTAAAACTTTTTTTGCATTGATACCCTGGGACAGGACCCAGGTCCCCAAACCCTTTTAAGGACAATAACTTGCATATTAACCTTTAAAATTCACATTTTTAATTTCTCATGTTTGAGTCCCATAGACTTTAATGGTGTTTGAATGTTTGCGGAAACTTTTGGTCTGTTCACATGTTCTGGATGTGAACCGAACCGTAGGGGGGGGGGGGGGGGTGTCCGGCTCATCCCTACTCTGTACCACCTTTGGAAAGCTTGTATCCATCTTCAAGGTATTTACATGCAATTAATGCTTTTTGCATGAAAAGGATTGTCCTGTCTTTTTGAAGTTGTGAGGATGTCGTCTGTAAGTCTCTAAAGTATGGTAGCTGCTCTGTGAGGGAGGGAATGGGAAGGGGAAGTGAAAAGGGAATGAGGAGTGAAGGAATCGTGGGTGAACTAAACAGTGAAAGAAAACAAGGGGGGATCTGATGATACTACAATGAACAATACAGATGAAAGTGAACAAACACCTATAATCCTGTAAAGATTTAACAGTGAAAATACATAGTAAAATGGCTACTACATATACAAACCCCAAAACTAGCATAAAATAAGTGGAAAAAAGGTGCAAAACTATCAAAAATCACACATGTGATAAAATCCTGTTCATAAATAAGGATCAGATGTAGCAGTCCAGTAATTCCTCCACAGAACAGTGTCTAGATGAAACACCTCCACCCAAAATGCAACATGCAAAAATGAAATCTTCAGTGATGACACATCTGAGTGTGCTAGCAGCTCACCTCACGGCTGTTTGTCCAAACAGCAAACAGAGATACTGATTGCAGCTGGATAAGTGAGCTGAAAAAACACCTCCTTCTGACAATATGTGTCATGGAAAAGAAAAGATATATGCAATGCATATAGCGTGACACTGTGAGGGTACCTCAAACAGGTAAAGATTTGAGAAAATACACTCACATGTATGAAAGGACAATGGGCATAACTCCACGAGTGCCGAACTCGTATCCCCCTCAGAGTGTGAGCTATACAGGTGAGAGTGTAATCTAAGTAATTTAGGTAGTGAAGTAGAATAAAACATCCACGAGCACCTAACTCGTATTAAAACTTCAGACTCAGAGTCTGAAGTTTTAATACGAGTTTGGCGCTTGTGAATGTTTGGTTATTTGGTTATTAATTTAATCTCCAGTTCTATTCTACTTTTAACCACTTGCTTACTGAGCACATATACCCCCTTCCTGCCCAGGCGAAATTTCAGCTTTCAGCACTGCGTCTCTTTAAATTAAAATTGCGTGGTCGTGCGACTTGGCTCCCAAACAAAATTGGCGTCCTTTTTTCCCCACAAATAGAGATTTCTTTTGGTGGTATTTGATCATCTCTGCGGTTTTTATTTTTTGCGCTATAAACAAAAAAGTGAAAATTTTGAGAAAAAAAAACACAATATTTTTTACTTTTTGCTAGAATAAATATCAATTTTTTGGAAAAAAAAATCTCTTTTTTTTCTCAGTTTAGTCTGATATGTATTCTACATATTTTTTGGAAAAAAAAAGAATCGCAATAAGCGTAAAGTAATTGGTTTGCGCAAAGGTTATAGTGGCTACAAAATAGGGGATAAAATTCTGACATTTTTTTTTTTTTTTACTAGTAATACGGCAATTTGCGAATTTTGGCAGGACTGTGATATTGCGACGGACATATCGGACACTTTTGACACATTTTTGGGACCGTTCACATTAATACAGCGATCAGTGCTATAAAAACGCACTAATTACTGTTCAAATGTGACTGGCAGTGAAGGGGTTAACACTAGGGGGTGAGGAAGGGGTTAAATGTGAGTCCTGGGTGTGTTCTAACTGTGTGGGGGGAGGGGGGTGACTGGGGGAGGTGACCGATGCTGTCTCCCTATGTACAAGGGACACAGCATCTGTCACCTCTCCCTGACAGGACGTGGAGCTCTGTGTTTACACACAGAGCTCCACGTCCCTTCTCTAAAACTGCCGATCGGCAGGTACCTGGCGGACATTGCGACCGCCAGGCACGTGCATTGGCATCTCGGGGACGCGCCGGGTGCGCGCGTGCCCCCCAGTGGCCGGAGAACACGATGCCGTCAATTGACGGCATCTTGGATATTCAGGTTCACCATGCCGCCGTCATTTGACGATAGGCAGGGAACCAAGTGGTTAAGGTGATCAGTGAAATGGATCAGTCGGAATATCCCTTGTTTGATGAGGGAATCAAACTGAGGGTCAGTGCCACTATGTCTACAGTTTGCTGAACATCATATCAAGATCATTGGGCTTGGTGAAGGTGAGAAGGAAGATGATCAGAAGACCATCTTAGTCACCTGTAGCATGGCCCCTATCAGTGGATGTTGTGTAGTAGGGATGAGCTTTGTGTTCGAGTTGAACTCCAACATCGTATGTTCGACCGTTCGTCGAAATACGAACGTTACAGGCCATTCGTGCCAAATTCAAGTGGCATGTCAGGGCCCATAATTCACTGTGGCATCGCAGTGCATTGCTGGCTGATTATTGGCCAAGCATGCACTATGACCTGCATAGTGACTATGACTATGGCCAATCACAGCTTGCAAAAAAAGGTGGCTTTGGCCAATTATGGTTTAGGGGGTTTAGTACACGCCCCACACTATAAAAGGCAGCCTGGAAGTTGGCCTTCTGTAGTGTGCTGCGGTTGTTAAGAGTGGACAATAGAGAGACAGAGAGAGAGAGTGTAATTTTTTGCAGTTAGATAGAGCAGGCAGGCTAGTCAGTTAGAGTTACAGTGTGTAGAGGATATATATGCATCCCAGGTGTTGTATATATATTTATACACTGTATTGAGTTTAGCTAGATCCGCTCTTCCTAATATACTGGCAGGCAGGCAGGTGATTGTGCTAGCTGCAGTATTCTCACGTGGTGTACTGTCTGTATCCTCTGCAGTGTACACCTAAAGCTACGTGGTGTGTGTACTGTCTGTGTCCTCTGCACATTGTGCACCTAAAGCTACATAAAGATGGTGTTTATCATATTTATTCCTAGAGGCAGGGATCTGCTCATATTAATACCACAGGCAAGTACTCTAATGTGGTGTACTGTCTGTGTCCTCTGCAGTGTGCACCTAAAGCTACGTGGTGTGTGTACTGTCTGTGTCCTCTGCACAGTGTGCACCTAAAGCTACATAAAGCTGGTGTTTCTCATATTTATTCCTAGAGACAGGGATCTGCTCATATTAATACCACAGGCAAGTACTTTCACGTGGTGTACTGTCTGTGTCCTCTGCAGTGTGCACCTAGAGCTATGTGGTGTGTGTACTGTCTGTGTCCTCTGCACATTGTGCACCTAAAGCTACGTAAAGCTGGTGTTTCTCATATTTATTCCTAGAGGCAGGGATCTGCTCATATTAATACCACAGGCAGGGATCAGCAGGTATTGTCAGTATTTGTGCAGCTACATCTTCTTGTAGGCCATTAGTATGTCTGTAAGGACAACAAGGAGAGAAAGACAGTCACAAGCCGATAAAAGAGGGCAAGCAGGCTCTGCGTCTAGAGGCAACAGTGCTGGTCGTGGACACGGTGCATCTTTATCAGCACGTGGCCGTGGGACACGCTCATCCTTTTTTTTCGGCAGCTGGCCGTGTTGAGCTGCAACATGCCGAAGACTTGGTAGAATGGATGACCAAGCCGTCCTCCTCCTCCTCATCCTCTCTCACCCAGGCTCAGGGTAATTTGTCTGGCAAAGCAGCTGCCAACGCTTCCTCTTCCCTTTGCTTAATGGCATCAGTCACGGTGTTGGGAACATGCTGCAGAAGGATGCGCAGCGTTTTTAAGGCTCCGATGATGGTAAACAGCTAGAGGAAGGCAGTAACGTGAGCCCAGAGAGAGGGGGTGCCCAAGAAGGACAGCAATCTGGCAGTCATGTTCCCCCAGCTGCAGCATACTGCCAGGTTTTCTACAGTGATGAGGAGGGAGGGGATGATGAGGTGATAGGAGAGAGGAGGAGAAGGAGGAGGCACATCTCCAACGAGGCAGGATGCCCTCCAGGGGCCAGCATAAGGGCAGCACAGCGACTGCATCACAACGCAGAGCTCCACATGTGAAGGGCGCTGCTGTCTCTCAGCGTTATCTCAAAAGTTCTTTGGTGTGGGCCCTTTTTGAGACGAGTGCATCAGATCGCACTGCTGCTATTTGCAACATATGTCTCAAGAGTATCTCGCGTGGCCAAAACATCACCCGCTTGAGCACCACATGCTTGACCAGACATATGTCGACCTGCCATGCAGTTAGTTGGCAAGCGTACCTCAAAGACCCTCACCAAAGAACAAAGCAGACCTCTCCTTGCTCCTCATCAGCTGGGATCTCCAACCCCACTATACCCTCAGTCCTCTCTGAAGCCTGCACTGATAGGACTGAAGGTGTAGAATTAGGTGTGTCACAACCAAGTACTTACGGTCAAGCTACTATTGGTACACCGATGTCAGATTGTACCAGGAGAATTTCCCTGCCCAAGCTGCTGCAGCGCCAAAAGAAGTTCTCTCCCAACCATCCACATGGCCAGCAGTAGAATGCTAGCTTAGCTAAATTGCTAGCACTTCAACTACTGACTTTTCAGTTGGTAGATTCTGCCCCCTTCCGTGAGTTTGTGGAATGTGCGGTACCTTAGTGGCAAGTTCCCAAACGCCACTTTTTTCACGGACGGCGATTCTGGCTCTCTACCGGCATGTGGAAGGCAATGTCCATGCCTCGATGGACAGGGCGGTCAGTGGTAAGGTGCATATTACCGCTGACTCATGGTCCAGCAGGCATGGACAGGGATGTTACCTATTTTTCACATCGCATTGGGTGACTCTGCTGGCAGCTAGGAAGGACGCAGGACAAGGTTGGAGGTTGGAGGTTGTTCCGCCACTATGCCTCCTAAATGCTACTACTGGTTGTGACACACCTCTCTTCTCCTCTGAACCAGCTGTGCTCCATAGCCATTCAAGGGGCTATGCAGGTACACAGGCAAAGAGATGCCATGCAGTGCTTGAGCTGGTGTGCTTGGGGGACAGGAAAAAGTGTAGTAGAAAAGAGTGCACAAGCAATAGGGATAACCACAGCCTTGAGAGAATTGTGAGGCAAGGGCTATTCAAGAATTTGGGGGAGATTCACAAGGAGTGGATTATGGCTGCTGTTAGTGCTTCAAGAGCCACCACACACAGATGTATCCAGGGTTACAACTGTCACATTCATCAACTGTTACAACTGTCACATGTATCAAGCCACTCCTGAACCAGAGACAACGTCAGAAGCGTCTTTCCTGGGCTCAGGAGAGAAAGGACTAGACTGTTGCTCAGTGATCCAAAGTCCTCTTTTCGGGTGAAAGTTAATTTTGCATTTCATTTAGAAATCAAGGTCCCAGAGTCTGGAGGAAGAGGCACAGAATCCAAGTTGCATGAAGTCCAGTGTGAAGTTTCCATAGTCAGTGATTATTTGGCGAGCCATGTCGTCTGCTGGTGTTGGTCCACTGTGTTTTATCATTTCTAAAGTCAGCATAGCCCTCCACCAGGAAATTCTAGAGTACTTCATGCTTCCCTCTGCTGACCAGCTTTATGGAGATACCGATTTCATTTTCCAGCAGAACTTGGCACCTGCCCACACTGCCAAAAGTACCAATGGTATCACTATGCTTGATTGGCCAGCAAACTCACCTGACCTAAACCCATAGAGAATCTGTGGTGTATTGTCAAGCGGAAGATATGAGACACCAGACCCAACAATGTAGACAAGCAGAAGGCCGCTATCAAAGCAACCTGGGCTTCCATAACACCTTAGTAGTTCCACAGGCTGGTCGCCTCCATGCCACGCCATATTGGCGCAGTAATTAATGCAAAAGGAGCCTTGACCAAGTATTGAGTGCATATATATATACGGTACATGGACATACTTTTCAGTAAGCCAACATTTCTGTATTAAATTCCTTTTTTTTCTTGGTCTTATTGTGTGACTTCAGTAACAACAATTCAAACAATGTCAGCACACATTACAGAGGGCATGTATGACCGTAATATGTAGTAAGAAGATTGTTTAGCTCCATCCTTTGTAACCAGATCTATTCAATAATTTTGGGAAGATTCACAAGGAGTGGATTATGGCTGCTGTTAGTGCTTCAAGAGCCACCACACACAAATGTATCCAGGGTTACAACTGTCACATTCCATGTATCAAGCCACTCCTGAACCAGAGACAACGTCAGAAGCATCTTTCCTGGGCTCAGGAGAGAAAGGACTGAACTGTTGCTCAGTGATCCAAAGTCCTCTTTTCGGGTGAAAGTTAATTTTGCATTTCATTTAGAAATCAAGGTCCCAGAATCTGGAGGAAGAGGCACAGAATCCAAGTTGCATGAAGTCCATTGTGAAGTTTCCATAGTCAGTGATTATTTGGCGAGCCATGTCGTCTGCTGGTGTTGGTCCACTGTGTTTATCATGTCTAAAGTCAGCACAGCCCTCCACCAGGAAATTCTAGAGTACTTCATGCTTCCCTCTGCTGACCAGCTTTATGGAGATGCCGATTTCATTTTCCAGCAGAACTTGTCACTTGCCCACACTGCCAAAAGTACCAATGGTATCACTATGCTCGATTGACCAGCCAACTCACCTGACCTAAACCCATAGAGAATCTGTGGTGTATTGTCAAGCGGAAGATATGAGACACCAGACCCAACAATGTAGACAAGCAGAAGGCCGCTATCAAAGCAACCTGGGCTTCCATAACACCTTAGTAGTTCCACAGGCTGGTCGCCTCCATGCCACGCCATATTGGCGCAGTAATTAATGCAAAAGGAGCCTTGACCAAGTATTGAGTGCATATATATATATACGGTACATGGACATACTTTTCAGTAAGCCAACATTTCTGTATTAAATTCCTTTTTTTTCTTGGTCTTATTGTGTGACTTCAGTAACAACAATTCAGACAATGTCAGCACACATCACAGAGGGCATGTATGACCGTAATATGTAGTAAGAAGATTGTTTATCTCCATCCTTTGTAACCAGATCTGTCAAGTTAAGTTGGAAGGAGCCAGGCCCGTTTACCCTATTTGAAGCAAGTAGCCACAAAGAAGACATGGGTGGTGGGGATAATTCCCAAAGTGGTTTCAACTAAGGCAGTGGTTCTCCACCTTTCTAGTGCCGTGACCCCTTGATAAAATTTACCAAGTTGTGGAGTAACAGTAAAATTCAGTAAAGATTCACAAGGAGTGGATTACGGCTGCTGTTAGTGCTTCAAGAGCCACCACACACAGATGTATCCAGGGTTACAACTGTCACATTCATCAACTGTTACAACTGTCACATGTATCAAGCCACTCCTGAACCAGAGACAACGTCAGAAGCGTCTTTCCTGGGCTCAGGAGAGAAAGGACTAGACTGTAGAGTGGGTTATCAGCACCTAAGGCAAGATAATTTGCATCCAAAACCAATGGACATTTACTTACATAGTTAGTCAGGTTAAAAAAGAAAATCTACTTCAACCAATAATCAAAAATAAAAACAATATTATGCAATTCCATATTCACAATCCTATACCCAGAGTTGATCCAGAGGAAGGCAAATAAGCCTAGCAAAGCATCATCCAATTTGCTACAGCAGGGGAAATAATTTCTCCCCGATCACCCTAGAGGCAATTTGATATTACCTGGATCAACTTTACCTATAAATGTTAGCACCCAGTCATGGGCGTCCGCTGAACTTTTTCCAGGGGGGGGCATAATTTTTTTGGTCACCTATGCTCAGCTTCTTTGACAATGTCATGAAGGGGCTTAGTCATTATCACATAAAGCGCAGGCATGTGCCCATGATATGCAGCCTCACTGTGCTGATCAAATGTACGATACAGAGGGTGTACAATATGTGTATATAGAAGGGGTGGATGGTATTGGTATATAGAGGAAGCTCTATATACAGGACAGATGATGTATATCTGCAGTCAGTGATGATGGAGGAATACAGGAAGGAAGATGGGTGTATATAGCTGTATACAGGACAGGACAGATGATATGATATTTCCTATATCTGGCACCCCCCCCCCCTTCACTGATCATACCTGTATGCACTCAGCTGCCCCCCTCATCTGTATATATGTCAGCCCCCCCTGTACACTAACAGCCTCCTCCCTTCACTTGTACTCACAGCCCCCACTTGTAAGGTCACGGTGGTCTTCCTTCTCCCAAGTCCTTTTTCCACATGTCCATTTGAAAATACATTACAGGCATCAAAGCAAACACGAGGGCGCACATACAAGAAGCGGCCAGAGGTGGCAGTAAAGAGCTCTGTAAGCTCCGTGATACTGATCTTGCAACAGCTGTGGAGCCGACTCACACAAACACAGAGAGAGTCAGCACAGCTACAGATGCGAGCATGGCAGACCCTTGCCGATTTCAGGGGGGGTCACTCGCCCCCCCTTAACCCTATGAGTGGACGCCCATGCACCCAGTTATATTATGTACATTTAGAAAATAATCCAGGCCTTTCTTAAAGAAATCTACTGAGCTGGACAAACCACCTCTGGAGGAAGTGTTTTCCACATTTTCATAGCTGAAGAGACCTTTCTGTATTTGGAGGCATAAAGAGTGCCCCCTTGTCCTCTGTGATGACCCTAAAGTGAATAACTCAACACCAATTTCACTATATGGACCCCTTATGTATTTGTACATGTTGATCATATCCCTCACCCCCTCCCTCCTCCTCCATGCCCATTATCAGTTTGGTTGTTCTTCTCTGCATTTTCTCCAGTTCCCCAATATCCTTTTAGTGAACTGGTACCCAAAACTTAACTGCATATTCCAGATGAGGTCTTACTAATGATTTGTACAGGGGAAAAATTATACCGCTCTCTCTCTCTGAAGTCCAAACCTCTCTTAATACAAGAAAGGATTTTGCTTGCTTTGGAAGCCGCAGCTTGACACTTTCATTATTAAACTTATGATCTGCCAAAACCCCAAGATCCTTCTCCACTGTCTGATTCATAAGTGCATCCATGGGAAAGCTCTGCAATATCTATGCGAAAAGATAGAAGCCCACAATTCCAATCGCGTTCTGCGACCAAAATCTGGTCAAGATACCCAAAGCCAGATACAAGTCCAAAGGATAAGAAGGTTTGCGTTCCAAGGTCCCAGACTATGGAACGCTTTACCAACCAGCATTCGGTTGGAGGAAAACCACCTGAGCTTCAGAAGACAGATAAAAACTCTGCTCTTTTGATGACCAGAGAGACAGAAACAACAAGCGCCCAGAGGCGATTCAGTTTGCAGGTGCCGCGCTGTATAAGTTTCTCATTCATTCATTCACTATGGATCCCCTCAGTTGTACTCCCCCTTGTATGTATGATGCCACACGTTTTGGAAACCCGCTGCAAACTTGCTGCAATCACGGGGTCTGTAGCCAAAAAAGTTTTGTAGCTACTCCGGAACGTTTGTCGCATTGGGCTGCCCTAGGCGTGATGTGTGTTAATGCGTAAAAAACGTGAAAAAATAAATAAAAAGCGAGCCGGAATGCACATTTCAGCTATTCTCAGGTGTGCATGAGGCCTAATTGACACAGCAATAAAAACCTGACAGGGGTTCAAATCCTTTCACACACTATCCAAAAATAAAAAATAAAGTTTAAGTTTAGATGTAACTTATGAAACATTATTACGAATTTTCGGCAAAAAGTATTTATATATACAGTGTATATGATGGTGATATCATAATAATCCTATCTATCTATATAATTCAACACTATGTTGATCTGAGAGTATAATTCCTATGTATAATACCTGTAAGGCCTCGTACACACGATCAAATCTGTCTGCTGGAAACGGTCTGCTAGACCGTCCCAGCAGACAGATTCGATCGTGTGTACGGGCGAGCCGACGGATTTGGCCACCCGACAGATTTCAAAGCATGCTTTGAAATCTATCGGGTGGGAACCCGTCCGCCCGACATGTCTGCTGGTTAGTACACTTACCAGCAGACATGTCGTCTCGCACCGGCGCCTAATGGATTTGGCACATGCGCGGAAGTGTTTTACTTCCTGGTGCGGTGACGTGGCGGCGTCAAGGTCACCGCCACGTCACCGACACGTCAGCGCGCCGTCTGCTGGCGGGGATTTTGGTTTGCTCGTGTGTACACGGTCCGACTGATTTGAACAAATGAATTGCCTCGTGTGTACGAGGCCTAAGGCATGAAATCTGTTGCCATGTTTCATGAAAGACATCCGTAAAAATTGGGTGTTCTGTATCACAAATTGTATCTGTTGCATAGATGTTTATGTCTTATCTGTTTTAAACTTATGCATAGTGAGACCAAGTTCTGTGTGATCAGCATGTAGCCATAGAAAAAAAGCTATGAACAAGGCATGATATAAAACAGCATAGTCAGTGATATGTTTCACTTATCAGTTTAACGGAGATACAATACCATGACAAAGCACAAATGAAATGTAGGTGTAACTTAAAAAGCAGACTATAAATACAATGGGGAGAAAGTTGTGTTTGCCATCCACCATCTACTTCTTTAAGCAAGAGCTACTCTCATCTGACTCAATCCAACACCATGGTTCACTGGACTGCTGAAGAGAAGGCCGCCATCAACGCTGTGTGGCAGAAGGTCAATTTGGAACAGGATGGACATGAAGCACTTACCAGGTATAACAACTTCCCTTGGTGTTGCTACTTTTTCAGAATCTCTCTACTATGCTATCAGTATCTTCTAACCTGAATTATTTAACGGTCTTCTAATGCTTTATTATTTCCATGGTTTTAAATTGCAAAATGTAATTTAACTTAACAAAAAAAAAAGTGATACTTCAATGAATCAGATTTGGGTTTGCCTAAGTCTAAGTCACTATGTAAAGTGGAATTCCATAGTTTTTCTTTTTTGTTGCATATTTTACACCTTTATTGTTTTTAGATTGTCCAAATCCAATCATTGTGGCTGTGAGTTAGAAGAATAGAAAGTAATGAAAAATCTCCCCAGTGGGGCCACTGACAGAAAAAAAAACATAGGAGAGATTACCCACTCTATCGAAATTATAATATTATAATATATATAGTTATTTATTGCTGTCTGTGTCCCCACCTTTTCTGTTTGTGCTGGTTGCAGTTGTCACCTGGACTGAAAATGAGAGAAAATCCTAAATCTTGAGTTGCCACTAAAACAGAAATGGAAGGGAAATCTTCTAATTGGCACAGTTCTGGTGACAACTGTCTAAGAGGGGATTTTTACCATTATAGAGAAATTTCCTCTCACTTCCTGTTGTGGCTATAGGACAGGAAGTGAAGGGGAAATCTCTTCAATGGAACACAGGTGGAAAAAAAATAACCAAGGTTATAATCCTCCACTACTCTCTGTCTTGGTATGGTAATCTGTGCAATTATTTTAATCAAAATAATACTTTGCAAGTATTTTACCAAAATGATAATTAATTTATATATCTTTACTGATGTTTCTTTCTGTTATTTATTTTCCTTCCCTTAGGTGGGACTTCCTGCACTATAGTGTAGTAAATGTTAGTTTTGAAAGTAACATATAGGTTTACACAGTATGATAACATAATTTGTTCTATTATTCATATCCTTGCACACATACATGCAAGTAGTAATTGGTACAAGTTCACAGGTAAATACCAGTCAGTCATTCAGGTACTGCATCATATCCATGAATTTGTATTTATTCATTGCTGATGAATATATATTTTTGAAGGTTCCTGGTGGAAAATATTAAATCAAACATGTTTTCTTTCATTTTTCATAGGCTGTTTTTAGTCTACCCCTGGACCCAGAGGTATTTCAGCACCTTTGGAGATCTCTCCAGCCCAGCTGCAATTGCTGCCAATCCTAAGGTGCACGCACATGGCAAGAAGATTCTGGGAGCTATTGACAATGCCATCCATCACCTAGACAACGTGAAGGGCACTCTGCACGACCTCAGTGAAGAACATGCTAACCAGCTGCATGTGGACCCTGAGAACTTTAGGGTATTAATCTTAATATTTTATTTAACACTGGGCATGATTGCTTTCTATTGACCAAACAGAAATGTACTGTATGACCTTGTCATCTTTGTGTATATTTAAATCCCAAACTTTGTTCATTTTAAGGAGTAAGACATATTTAAAAACCCAAACATTCTTTTATTTCTGCTGTTTGTATCTAATGGGGGAAGATTTCCGCATGTCTTAGAGACTAAACAGGAAGTGTGAGGGAATCTCTAAAAGGTTTAGAAAACATAATCTCTTATACAATTATGAATTGACTATGTGCCCCCATTAGAAGATACCTTTCACCTCTGGTGCTGGTGACAATTGTAGAGCGGATGGAAAATGATAGGGGTGCTAACCCTTCCGTTCTCCATTAAAAAAGAAATAAAAAAGTTTGGCTTTGAATATATCTTAATAACCAGAGTAAATGGTCAATAGTAGTCCACAGCAGCCAATTCTTCTTTGGCAGCTCAGGGAATAAGTAACAACTGCTCATCTCTCTTTGGTTGTAGTACACTTTTACATATTTTCAGACTTTTTTACAGTTTGGGTAACTAAAAAAGCTGTAATATATTACTATTGTTTTAATGAAATTATTTGATAAAGTTATGATATGTTTAAATACTAATAACAAAATGTTTCTTTTTTTTATGTAGCGTCTTGGAGAAGTGTTGGTTGTTGTCCTGGCTGCCAAACTGGGATCTACCTTTAGCCCTCAAGTCCAGCATGCATGGGAGAAGTTCAATAATGTCCTGGTTGATGCTCTTAGCCACAGCTATCACTAAACTACAACATACACAGAAAGCAGCATAGTTTTCGCTGAGGCTGTGTAATGTATTTTCCATTTTCAGCACATGTAATAAAAAAAAAAACCTGATAAAAGCTCCATCCTGTAATGTTATATTTATTTGTAAATGCTAAATCTACAATGTGGCCTGTACATGAAAATAGGTTTGTTTGGTGTATTTCCTAGTTAGGCTAACTGATTTCAGAGGACAAAGATAAAGAGTCTGGAATGGATTTTTCATGAATGCTAGTCTTATACTGGCACTTAATGGTCACTGCCAAGGAAGCACTGAAATTATTGTTTCTATGGGGCAAACACAATATACAAACTAGTCCTTTCATGGCAGGGACACATTTCTGTGGGTTAAAAATAGTGTGAGATGCAAGGCGTGCCATGGTGCCACATTGATAGGTGGGCATGGTAAAAGGTAAATTTTCCAAAATGACATAGCTAATTAAAACACACTTTATCTTCCGGCATCAGATTCCTTTTTCAGCTCTCTGCATTTTGTCACATTACAACTCAGAGCCACAATGGAATTTGCTGATGGACGTTTTGCCTCTACCAGACACTGTGTGATTGCAGGTCTGACCAGAAAAAAATATAGTGCCCAGAAGCTGTCACTACTATCCCATATTTAGGAATAAGCTGAACCTGGATTTGGTTTGAGGCAGGTTCCATGAATATTAATGAAGTTCAAGTGCCAAATCTAAACCCTATTGAAGTCAATGGGAACTGATGATTAAAAAATAGTAGCGGCTATTTACTAGATTAAGAGAGATTGTCAAACAAATGGCATGGGGGCTGGACTTTGCCTTGGGGAACAAGTAGCAAACCAAAAAATGCTTTTTAAAAATTCAGGGAGAAGCGTTTTTTTTATCATGCTTAAAGGGCAATATAAAAAATGCATCTTTTTTAAAATAATGTGCCTGCAGGATGCCCTCAACCTGCCTGTTACTTTAGCTATGACTAAGCGCTGACATTACAGTGCGAAACGTGTCAGCTTATACCCCACTGCCTGCTGTGATTTGTAGTGCTGTTTTTTTTTACTATTAGGCCGCGTACACACGATCAGACCGGTCCGATGAAACTGGTCTGCAGACCAGTTTCATCGGACCAATTCGATGGTGTGTACGGGCCATCGGACAGTTGTCCGTCGGACGAAAGTTTTAAGACTTGATTTAAAATCTGTCTGATGGACACCTGTCCGTCGGACAGATTCGATGGTTTGTACGCCAAAGCATCGGACCAAAAACCTGTGCATGCTCAGAATCAAGTCGACGCATGCTTGGAAGCATTGAACTTCCTTTTTTCAGCACGTTGGTGTGTTCTACGTCACCGCGTTCTGGTCTGATCGGATTTTTGGTCCGATGGTGTGTACACACATCAGACCATCAGACCACTTCAGCCTAGTCCGATGAAAACGGTCCGTCGGATTAGTTTCATCGGACCAGTCTGATTGTGTGTACGTGGCCTTAAAGGCAACCTTTTTAAGGATTTTTGGAAGTGCGGCTGTCCAACCTTTTCTTTTCAAGTTTTGTTCCATGCATTGCCTGCACCCATGCTTCTGAGAGGACACTGATTGCTTAGTGCACTCACCTGTAACGGCAGTTCACTTATTCTCTATTGAACCTGCCTGTAAAGTGGCACACCTGTTTGATATATACAACCTTCTATTGAAAAACTGACAGTATTTGACTGTGGAGTGTTTCCTGGGAGCCACCCCTTTCCATCCCCTCATCCTGGCATTGGCCTCTGGTGTTGTCCTAAGCCTCTGCCATGTTGTGGGGGGGGGGTGTGAATCAAAATGAGTGATATTGCTTTGTGCAGGCCCAGGCCTCTGTGGCCCTGTGCCTGAGCACTTTTCGTGCTCAGTGAAGTCCTGGGTGACTGCTGCTGTCGGGCGTGCATGCACAGTGGCTAAAGCTCAAGGCACAGCAAGTTCCACCCCCTGGTTCCCTTTGGCAGCTGTTTGTGGCATGGGGACAAGGCTGCCGTTAGAAATCATGGGGCCCCACGTACAGCCTCCCCCCACCCAATAGAAAAACAATATTTTCACAAAAAATACACAAAAATCATTATTAGCAGACACAAACATAACTTACAAAACTCCTGCTAAATCTAAATTATTAAAACTATAGTGAGTTAATAAAAAAAAAGTCCTGTGTGTAAATGAGGTCTTGCGGCTCAGTCACATAGGGGCTGTGACCTGTATTGTGGGAATCAGTGTTTTTTTTATGTGGCTATTGCAGTGTGGAGGCATATGTTACACTATGGAAATGCATCAGCTCTCTGAGCACAGATGCAGGTCCTAATTTGACAGGCACGAGGATGCAGATATACAGCCCCAAATACAGAACGTGTGCATTCGGGGCCACTCACCCACACCTGCACGCCTTTCAAATTAGGACCTACAGCTGTGTTCATATAGCCACTGCATCCTCATAGAATAACAGGTGGCTCCAGGCGCACTAACAATCTACTTATTCACACTGTATGTGCCAGAGAACCGGCGTGAATGAGCCCTTATTTTTTTATAATTGGTTGTTTAAAATAATAATAATGATGGGACAGTAAGCAGCTAAATAATATTTTTTCCCCCAAACAGTCATTTGAATAAAAACAACAGTACAATATATTTGGATTAATAAAATAATTGTATTTATTTTATTGTCCGCGACTTATTTATTGGTTTACCATTCAAAATAACTCTTATCAACAAATCCATAAAAAAAAAAATGTATTATCAGAATTCACCTTAATAACTTTTTATCATAAATACCAATATAAAACTGAACACCTCAGCCATTATAGCTCAAGTTGTATAACAAGCATAACTTTATTCATAAATTGTCCCCCTTTTCATTAGAAAAGGTGACCCGAACCACATATATATTTAGCTATGACAGTTCAGGGAGGGTAGCTCCGCCGACGACGACCTCCTGAGGTGACTGGCAGTTTGCCTCAGGTGGAACCCCCTTATATAGGGGTTGTAAGAGTCACCACCGTTTACGATCTTCCATCAACCCAAGACAGCTTATACAACGGTCCGACAATCCATGTAGACACGATCCATTCTATTTCCCAGAATAACGAGACTCAGCTCTGTTCTCTAGTTTCAAAATGTATGAATGAACAAATGCTTTAATGGTCAGCTCTCTTATATACAGTACAGACATGTTACAGTTAATTAAAGGAACAAAGGAACTCTCCACCCACACATCACACAATGGGGCTTACACCTTCAGATGGGCTGATTATCCCCCCAGATGTCCAGACTCCGACAATAAGTGATTCACACCTGATCATCAATAGGCTTTAAACAGTGTTATTAGCATCTTACAATGAAATGTCTTAGGAGCCAGGCTGTCTACCAAGCTCAAATCCACATCTGACCTGTACAGACTCAATTAGCATCTCAACAGCCTATGTTACACAGAGGAATGAGTCACTATTGACCGGTAGGGTCAGAATAAACCAACAACTTGTAATATCTCAAGATATCCTGCAATACATGATTTATCAGTAATGTCCCATCTCATGTAATTTGATATAATTTCTCAGTCACCCTATGCCCCTATCGGACATAGGGTGACCCTAGACCCAAGAGTCATCAGTGACGCTGGCACAGGCGTACCCCCCATCCTTCAAAAGTCTTTGGGTGTCACAAACCATTCTGTTACATCTCTCCCCTTTTGGTGGGAGACTGACACAGGAGGGAACCCCAAATGGGTTGACTTCGAAGTTAGTCAGTAGTTCCAGTCCCCCAATGCTGGTATCCAGAAAAATGGGCAAGACACAATGGGGGTAGGGAAAGTGCTGCTCACCCCTGTAGTGAAAAAGAAGAAAGAAGGAGTTCCCCGTTGGGGTTTTTAGGCAGCAATCAAATGATCATGGTACGTCCACTCAACCTCCATAGATAATAGAATACAAGAGCTGAACTATAAGCTCTTGACCAGATGGTATTTTGTTCTGCTAAAACTTCACAGAATGAACAACGAGATGTCAGCTTTGTGATGGCGAGGATGTGGGCTTGAGGGGACTCATGCCCACATCTGGTGGCTATGCCCACAGATACAGAAATTCTGGAAGGAAGTCCTAGGGCTAATAAAGAGGATAAGCGGGATAGAGGTGAAATATGACCCATGGGTGTGTATGTTTCATAACACAACAATTTCAAGAAAAAAATACAGAATGTCCCTGATCCCTTACCTACTGAATGGGGCAAAGGCAGTAATACCAAAAAATACAGTTTGGCAAAACCGCGCTCATAAAAACAAGTACGTTAGATGAGGACTGCTGTGCAACAGTCCTCTATATTAAACAATAAATATGACACAGAGCATCTCACATGGAGTAAAGGCAAAACCTGGCCACATAGGGTGGTGCCACAAAGCTCTCCTGTAAATTAAAAAAATAATTAATTAACAGTACCTAAAAAATAAACATAAAATAATGTGGGTCCCAAAAAAAAGCTTCTAGGGCAATAGCACAGAAGTTCATACAGTCCTTGCAATTTCTGTGTCAAAAAATTGTAAACAGTCCCAGGAAATAGAACAGCAGAAAGATCCTAATAGTTCACACCACCACAGTGACGAGATGACAGCATCAAAGTGATCCCTTCACCAAAATAAGGGGGGGCCGCTTACCAGAGGGCAAGCTCAATATAGCAATTGGCTATAACCCAGCCACGGCCTTTGCAATCCTAGATGGTTCCTAGACACGACTTCCAGCAGATATCAAAGCTGGCGGTACTCACGGACATCAACCATATGGAGAGAGAAGGATGGACCAATAGTGTGATTCCGTTTCAGCAAGGAGGGTTTATTAAAACAACAATAGTACTCACAATTTGACAGGATATCAAAAGCATGTAAAAACAGATCGCCGCCCTTCCTCCGTACGTGGTGACGTCACTGCGCGTCCTCCCAGACGCGTTTCGTCATCAAAAGGACGTTATCAATGGGTTGGGCTATCGCAGTAAGGTCACCAATTCTAATCCCGATATCAGAGCAGATAAGCATCAGTCAGGATAAGAACGAAAAAATATTTTATAACATTGAAAAAATTAAAACGAATGGGAATCTTACTTCCGGTGCATAGAGAACTAATGTAACATAATAACATTCAGTGATGCCCGCAACTAGTGTTAGTTCTAGCACCCTCTATAGGAACTAAAGAGGAATGCCACCCTGGCTTTAAAAGCAGATCCCGCTCGTATTAGAGCTTGTTACGTGGAGTTTATCAGATGTATGTAGATTAATCTTACCTCCAAAGTCGTGTGTACAAGAATTTACTTGTGCAAAAATTAGAAAATATATGAAAGTGAAAATATATATATAATATTTAACTATATATATAAAAATACAATTAAAAATATATATATAACATTTTGAAAAATATATATGTAAAATATAATATAAAAAAATATAAAACATATATAAAACATGTTTTTATATAGGGATGATACAGACACTTATACTGTCTTACCTAGTGACCCTAAGGGGAGGTTTAAAAAGGATTTGGAGGTCCTTTTATGGAAGGGTTACCATGAAGGCATTTTGTCCTTTAATGAGAAACTATACCTCCTACCTAAGGCCACCAACAATATACTATTTACCGAAGCTGCACAAGGACCCAATCTGCCCCCCGGGTCGTCCTATAGTTAGTGGTATAGACTCCATTACGTCCCGGGTGGGCAGATATGTGGATTTTTATCTCCAGCCACTGGTGAAAAAGGTTCCCTCGTATGTCAAGGATTCCAGACATATCATAAATATTCTGTCTGGATTCAGTCCGACTCCTGATATGTGGATGGCAACCATAGATGTAGCTTCTTTATATACAATAATCCCCCATCAGTTGGGCTTGGAAGCTGTTCAGTGCTTTCTAATGAGGGATTCAGGGTTAGCGACAAAACAGATTGAGTTTGTAATGTCCCTACTTAAATTTGCGGCCGCCTCAAATTATTTCTGGTTTGACCATAATTTCTATAAACAAGACACGGGGGTCGCCATGGGGGCCAAATATGCCCCTAGTTTGGCCAATTTGTTTATGGCCAAATGGGAGGAGGATGTCATCTATTCAGGGGACTTGCCCCAGGTGGCCCTGTGGGCTAGATATATAGATGACATCCTCCTCCTATGGACAGGGCCTCAACATGACCTGGCCATGTTCATCGAGTCTCTTAATAATAACCAAAGGGGAATTCAACTCAAATACGAGGCGAGCCAGACCGAAGTACATTACTTGGATCTTAAGATTGAGGTTAAAGAGGGAACATTCACTACGTCTACCTTCTTTAAAGAGACAGATAGGAATTCCTTTATTCCTAAAGACAGTTGCCATCACGAACCATGGCTCAGAGCTGTCCCTAAAAGCCAGTACCTCAGATTGAGGAGAAATTGCTCCGATCTTAGACAGTTTGAGACCCAAGCCTCTGTTTTAACTAATCGCTTCTTAGAAAAGGGTTATTCCCAGGATGCGCTACAGAGGTCATTAGTTGACGTCCGTGGCACTCTGAGGGAAGACCTTCTGCGTGATAAGGTGGCCGAAGAGGAGGTAAAGTTCCCTGAAGGGGTACCGTTTATCACAACATATTCTGTACAGCACAGGGCTGTCACCCAATTGATAAACAAACATTGGCATATAGCCAGGAATGACCCCTTGCTGAAGGGCATCTTGCCCCCCAAACCACGCGTTGTATTTAGAGGGGTCCAGTCCATAAGAAATATGGTAGCACAAAATGTGATTGATCCTCCTATTAGGGGGATGGTTTTTTTTAACCAACTGCAGGGTTACTACAAATGTAGAAGATGTAGGGTCTGCAGTCTGAGTTCAAACCCACATAGGTGCGTGACTGTTTTCTCCTCCACAGTCACGGGTAGAGAACACAAGATTAGGCCTTGTATCACTTGTGCATCCACAGGTGTGGTATATCTATTGCAGTGCCCATGCGGCCTACAATATGTGGGCCGTACTAAGAGGGCCTTCCAAGTTCACGTAAATGAGCATATTACAAATATCTTGTCGGGCTTTAAAGATCATTCTGTCTCTAACCACTATAAACTCAAACATCATCGAGATCCGTCCAATACCCTTTTCTTGGGAATAGACAAATTCAAGCCCCATTGGAGGGGGAGTCACCTAGTAAGGGAGATTTCAAGGATGGAAATGGGGTGGATTTATCGACTCAAGACCTACACCCCCTACGGGTTGAATATAGAGACTGATATTAATGCATTTATTAACAACGCATAATTATCTATTCTCATCTCTGTAAACTCGATGTGAAGTGCACCAACAGAGGCCCTTTATAACCACCTTCCCTATATGTCTCCTAATTCTTAATGTTCAGTTTTTAAGATTAAATAATTTTTTCCCTCTTGGTTCTCCCCTTTAGAATATCATGATATTTCATTAAGGCACATATAAAGATATAGGAATTGCACCAATATCTTTTTTTAAGTGATTAACTCACTTTAATTTGATAGGAATAGAAGGGACCCTCTATAGGGTTCAATCTTTTCCGTTTATTATTATTATTTTTAGGCACTACACTTTAATTAGGAATATGTTTTTTCCTTAACAGAAGATTGATGCACTTTTCACATTTTTTAGCACCAATTATATAAATATATAGGGTAAGATTAGCCTTAGCAGGCAGCCCTGGCCTGCATTAGTTAGTGGGTCCAATAGGGTGATGTATGTCTGTGAACTTGACGATTCAGGTAAATCTGAGTCCGAAAGAAGGAAAAACATTTTTTTTCCCTATATAAAATTGTTTAAACACATTTTTTATATATTTTTTATATTTTTTTATATTATATTTTACATATATATTTTTCAAAATTTTATATATATATTATTTAATTTTATTTTTATATATATAGTTAAATATTATATATATATTTTCACTTTCATATATTTTCTAATTTTTGCACAAGTAAATTCTTGTACACACACAGTTAAAATGGGCTGTTTATGTCACTTTTTAGTTGAGACTTTGGAGGTAAGATTAATCTACATACATCTGATAAACTCCACGTAACAAGCTCTAATACGAGCGGGATCTGCTTTTAAAGCCAGGGTGGCATTCCTCTTTAGTTCCTATAGAGGGTGCTAGAACTAACACTAGTTGCGGGCATCACTGAATGTTATTATGTTACATTAGTTCTCTATGCACCGGAAGTAAGATTCCCATTCGTTTTAATTTTTTCAATGTTATAAAATATTTTTTCGTTCTTATCCTGACTGATGCTTATCTGCTCTGATATCGGGATTAGAATTTGCACCCCTTTTTTTCAATTTGAGTTTTTGGCGGCATCAGAATATTCGCCAAACTCAATCCACGGATGTGTCCTTCCAAACGCGAGTTATGGGCATGTTTACCATACTTAAGATGGCGGCCTTGGCCGCGGTTGTTAGGCACTTCACAACGAGGAGTAGGTATTTAATTGGTGACCTTACTGCGATAGCCCAACCCATTGATAACGTCCTTTTGATGACGAAACGCGTCTGGGGGGACGCGCAGTGACGTCACCACGTACGGAGGAAGGGCTCCGATCTGTTTGCCGGCCGGCGATCTGTTTTTACATGCTTTTGATATCCTGTCAAATTGTGAGTACTATTGTTGTTTTAATAAACCCTCCTTGCTGAAACGGAATCACACTATTGGTCCATCCTTCTCTCTCCATATGGTTGATGTCCGTGAGTACCGCCAGCTTTGATATCTGCTGGAAGTCGTGTCTAGGAACCATCTAGGATTGCAAAGGCCGCGGCTGGGTTATAGCCAATTGCTATATTGAGCTTGCCCTCTGGTAAGCGGCCCCCCCTTATTTTGGTGAAGGGATCACTTTGATGCTGTCATCTCGTCACTGTGGTGGTGTGAACTATTAGGATCTTTCTGCTGTTCTATTTCCTGGGACTGTTTACAATTTTTTGACACAGAAATTGCAAGGACTGTATGAACTTCTGTGCTATTGCCCTAGAAGCATTTTCTGGGACACACATTATTTTATGTTTATTTTTTAGGTACTGTTAATTAATTAATTTTTTAATTTTTTAATTTACAGGAGAGCTTTGTGGCACCACCCTATGTGGCCAGGTTTTGCCTTTACTCCATGTGAGATGCTCTGTGTCATATTTATTGTTTAATATAGAGGACTGTTGCACAGCAGTCCTCATCTAACGTACTTGTTTTTATGAGCGCGGTTTTGCCAAACTGTATTATTTGTGTTTTCACACGATTGCCGCTGCCTTCTAGTCTTTTATTTTTTATTTATATTTTTTTGGTTTAGCGCAGTTTTCTGTTTTTCTAGTAATACCAAAAAAATGGATGCAAGTCAGCGCTCCATCGGTTGAGGATTGGCTGAGGGAAGTGGGTAGGATGGGTGAAATGGAGGAACTATTGTCAATCCAAAATGAATGTAGACCAAAATGCGAAGTAATTTGGAGAAGATGGAGGGAGTTTAGGAGGACGGAAACCTACAGTAATATCCTAGGTCAGTGAGGAGGTGTTTCTCCACTTACTTATTTATATATATATATATTTTTTTTTGGCACAAGCACTTTAAGGAATGGGGGGCTAGTAGCTTGGCCCCACTAACACTATCCTATAATGGGCAATGGCAACACACTTCTCCCAATAATGGGGAATTATTTTTCACAAGCACTTTTTTGAGATTAGGCCACTACGGGATGGAGGGGGACAAAGCCTCTGTCCCCTTAAATTAATTTTCCCTCTTCTTTTTTTTTTTTTGGCACAAGCACTTAAGGAGTGGGGGGTCTGGGGCCAGTAGCCTGGCCCCACTAACACTATTCTACAATGGGCAACTGCAACACACTTTTCCCAATAATGGGGAATTATTTTTCACAAGCACTTTCTGAGATTAGGCCACTATGGGATAGAGGGGGATGAAGCCTCTGTCCCTTAAAATAATTTTTCCTCATTTTTTTTTCCCTGGGTTAGGCACAAACACTTTAGCGAGTGGGAGGCTGGGGTCAGAAATCTGGCCCCTCTTAATCAACTCCATAATGGGTAATGGTACTACACTTTCCCCAATAAAGGAAAATTATTTTTCACAAGCACCTTTTGAGACTAGGTCATCGTGGGATAGAGGGGGTAGAAGTTTCCGTCCCTCTAAAACAATTCTCCCCCCCTTTTTTTTTTTTTTTTTTTAGACTCGCTCTGGGGTTCACATCCACCTCCGCACTCCTTTTCAGAAAACGGTATTTTGAAACCCAGTCAGGAAGGGAAGGGAAAGAATCAGTTAACACCAAGTTAAAGGGGGAGGATAAAGGAGAGAGGGAAGAGAAGGGGAAGAAGGGGAAGAAAGGGAAAGGAAAGAGAAGGGAAAAAAAAAAGAAGAACATATCAGGATTAAGGCAGTAGGGAATAGGAGAGGACCTCGGGATAGGGGGGCCACTCACATACTTTCAATTATAGGTTGATAAAGAGGAACATGATGAGACTTTTTTCTTTTTTTATTAAGGGGGGTAGGGGAATGAAATGTATGTATTGAAGGGATATATTAATTGTGTATAAGAAGAATATTTTTGTAATGCAATGAAATGAAAAACTAATAAAAAGATTTTGTAAAAAAAAAAAAATGATCATGGTACTGATGAGTAATGGAAACGTAATACAAGGATGTATAAATGTAGAAAAATCATTTAATAAATAAAAATGGATAAAATACAAATGGCTCTGGTATTGTGTACACTAAAACAACTTTGGACTATTCTTACCGACGATCCCAAAATCAATCCCTTTGTCTTAGATCACCCTTCGATTGTTTATAAATGAGCAATGTCACTTAGGGATCTCCTGGTGTCCTGGTGTCAAGCGAATATAGAGCAGCCCCCCCCCCACCAACCACGGTGGTCGGCCGTTTCAATGTGGACATTGTTCCATGTGTTCCCTGATGAGGTGAGATAGGATCTTTGGTCTCCCAAACGGTGAGACTTTCAAACCCATATATTTTGCTAATTGTCGCACACGTGGCGTGGTGTACTTTATGGAGTGCGAATGCGGAGCCTATTACATAGGCAAAACTAAACAAGAACTCTGGAAACACATATATAAACATAAATACAGCATGGACATTGGGAACATTTTTCTGCCTGTTGGCAGACATGTTGCCCTGATCCACAATTTCCATGTTCCTTGTGTTTCATTCGCCGTCCTCGATCGGGTAACAATTCCTGATCGGGGAGGCGACTGGAACAAGATACTTTTACAGAAAGAACAGAAATGGATCTTCACACTTGGGGCCACCAGACCCCCAGGCCTGAATGATTCCATATCTTTTGCGCCCTTTCTTAAGGGCTTTTTTTCAGGGAAAAATCAATAATTTGCTTTCTCTCACTCCCAGTCACCACGCCCATATATTCATTTATACATTGCAATATTTAAGCAATTATTAACTGTTAAATAAAAACAATTAACCCTCTCTCTCTGGGACTTGAACTGTTGCCCAGCCCCAGGGATTCCTATCCCCATAGCATTATCACTTTCCATATATATATATGTTTTTTAACATCTTTGATAATTATATTTTTGCATTAGAACTTTGTTGTTTCGCTTAATTTCTTGCTAGCTGGCACTTTAAACATGTATAGGAGCTCTAGTCTTATAATTAATCTGGACCATATTGTTTATCTTTATATTGTTGTTGTACTATAATATGGACTAAACTCTATTTGTCAAATGTCTGTACTTCAGTTCTGCATTATGTTCCCGGCCTTCTGGTTTCCATCCACTGGAGGGCGCCCAGTCTTACCCACTGCTTCCCCCATTGTTAGCGGCGGCCTTTCAGTGAGGAGGGGGAGACACACAGAGTGTTCTCTATATTCCACACCAGAGGGCGGGCTGGTCCCGTCCAATGTGGGGATTCCCTTCTCACCTGACGGAATCAATGGCCATTCCAACGCTGGGCGCGTCACGCGCGCGTGCATGTGCACGGCGCGTGCGTGTGACGTCACCGACATGACTTGGAATGTGCGGCGAACGCCGAGGATCTCCTCCATTGACGCCGAGGGACCCACTGATGTGTGTTTTTTTTGCTGGGCTCCATTCCCCAGCCATTTTCCATACACCTGCTGGGACGGGGGATGGGGGGAGGAGGATGGGGGCGGGGTGTTGTCCGGGGGGCCATCACCTATCGAGCAATCACCAGAAGTGGGAACACCTGGCATGCACCTACTTAAACTGCACTACAGGTATTACTCCTGGCAGACTGATTTCCCCTCACCTATGCAGGAGTGATTTCCTACCTACTGGGTAAGACCACTTGCAACCTCTATGCCTTACATCGTTTTGGCTTATCTACATTTTATATTTACTTAGTTTGCCTACCATTTCCTCTTCTTCTTAGACTGAGGCGTCATCATTTCACTATTGGGATCTTGGTTTTCCCCTTACATCTTATCTATTTCAGATATTCACTTTATTCCACCTCACCTAGTCATTTATCACTTCCCCACACATCCCCCTTTTTGTTTATATTGTTTTACTGGACTGTTTCCTTTACATTCGTTCACACTTTCCTAGGACTATCTTTCAGCATTGCCTAACTATTCACTCTCCTTCCCCCACTCACTATGCCATTCACTTTTCAACTCACTTATTTATATTTTTCACCCCTATATTACTTATTCTTGTATGTTATCTATCTCAACACACTATCACACCATGATTCTCCTGTTCACTGGGGAGCCTGGGGATTTCATCTGCATGCCCGTTGTTCCTTAATATATTTATATGTTATTACAATTCATGATAACTTACCAATTAATACTTATATATATCTTCTTATTAGGTGTTGCGCTGGTGACTGCCCCCCATCTCGGTCCCTTCCGGCCTCTCCCCCTGGCCCCCGGGCCCCCTCCCCCTGCAATTGGAATCCCTAGGGTTCCACCCGCATCAGTGAGCCCTTGTAGGCCCCCCCTATCATACTCTGGTGGGCATTGGTGGTGAGCTGGCCCCCCAATTTTGGTCGTATCCATCCGGGAATCCTTCTGTGGATTGACTCTGGCCCTGCTTATAATCCAAACTGCACACTGTGAATGGGTAACTATACTTGGATAAATAGATGTATGCCTTAATATTAAATGTGAAAGATTTTATTACTTCTTATTTTTATGTATGTTGTTACAGTTGCACCTAATCCTCTGAAGAAGACCCATTGAAGGGTTGAAACGCGTCAGACCATACTTGACTCAGTAGTTAACCATTCATGTTGATTATTTGTCATGTTCATTGGTGCATACCCTATGTGCAGTTGTTTTAGTGTACACAATATCAGAGCCATTTGTATTTTATCCATTTTTATTTATTAAATTATTTTTCTACATTTATACATCCTTGTATGACGTTTCCATTACTCATCAGTACCATGATCATTTGATTTCTGCCTAAAAACCCCAACAGGGAACTCCTTCTTTCTTCTTAATGCTGGTATCCATACCGTACCCCAAATAAATTGCTCCAAACAGAGAATTACTCACCCAGCCAACCTCTGCCTCTCTCAAAGAACATGCCCACCGCTGGGGAGAGGCCTGGACTGGCCCTTCTCCCTGGAGTTCTTTCAGCCGCTGGAGAGAAGACAGGATGTCTGGGCTCAGTCCATCATGCTGTTGGGGATCTGGGCCAACTGCCCCCCATCCCTGGGGTATACCAGTGGAGACTGAAGTCCCATCCACTGGTGGTAGGTGAAAATCTCCCAGTGCTTGCAAAGCAAAGCCGACATCCTCCTGTCTCAGTGCCGCACCATTTTCTGGGCTTGTGTCAGTGAAGACTGAAGTCCCATCCACTACCTCAGGAACTCCCTCATCCGTTAGTTGAGAGCAGAGGCTTGTGGCACTCTGCTCTGTTGCCAGCTCTTCTGCTGGGTTTCTGTGAGTGGAGACCACAGTCCCATCCACTACCACAGGGACCCCCTCTTCTGTTAGTTGGGAGCAGAAGCCAGTGGCACTCTGCTCTGTTGCCAGCTCTTCTGCTGGGTTGCTGTGAGGGGAGACCACAGTCCCATCCCCCGATGTCAGCTCAAGCTGCAGCGGTGTGCAGCAGCCAGTAGCATCCTGCCCTGCTGCCAGTGATTCAGCTGGGAGTAAAAGCTTTACCACCTCAGCTTGTTGCTGGAGAGAGGGGCCAACTACCCCAGCTCCCTGGAACTCCACTTCATCCGCTTCGGCTTTAGGGATGGCAATCTCCATATTTTCCACTGCCGATTCATTAGCCAGGATTTCAGAGTTCAGCATTCTGAGGTTAGACCTCAAGTCGCCCTATGGGCGAGGTACATTGATGACATCCTCCTCCTATGGGCTGGCGAAAGGGAAGGTCTAACCAACTTTATTGAGTCCCTCAATAACAATTCGAGGGGGATTGAGTTGAAGTATAAAGCTAGTCAAAATGCAGTTCATTATTTAGATCTTAATATTGAAGTCAAGGATGGGAAATTTGTCACGTCCACTTTCTTTAAGGAGATGGATCGGAACTCGTTTATTCCGCCCAACAGTTGCCATCATGAACTTTGGCTTAGAGCTGTACCAAAAAGCCAGTATCTCAGATTGAGAAGAAACTGTACAGATTCTCACCAGTTCCCGACTCAGGCCAATATTTTGACTAAACGTTTTGTCGAAAAGGGATACCCCCAACAATCCCTGCAGAGATCTGTGACCAAGACTCTGGCCCTCCATAGGGAAGATCTCCTTCGTGAGAGGGATACTGTTGAAAGCAGTACATTTTCTGATGGGGTACCTTTTATAACCACATTTTCCGTTCAACATAAGACTATTTCTCATTTGGTTAAGAACCACTGGCACATAGCCTTGAACGATCCCCTTGCAATCTTAGAATTACCTATGTGAGCGGGTTTTAGGGAACATGGGAAGTATTGCGTGTGTCAGTGCAGCTTTTTTCCTCCCTTCTTTTTAGTGAAGTTTTACATTTTCACGCAATGAATAATTTTAATATCAATCCTTATGTCAGTATGATTTAGTATGTCACACATTTAATTTTATACACTGACAATTCAAAATTTCTTTATTACCCGTTTGAGTTCTGACCATTATCATATAGATAGAGACATGTCCTATTTTCAAGTAAGGGCACGTTTACCTCTATTACAGTTTTTCTCCATTGCTTTGGCTCATTTCTTGAAACAGAAATGACATTCTCAAAACAACATGGACAAATCTCCAAACCACTTGACAATTGTTCAAAACTGAATTGCATTTCTTATTCATTTCATCAAATTGCAAATGTCTCAGTACATGTCTGAATGTCTTAGTAAATTTGTCAAATTATTTAGTACAAGTAGCCTACATTTAGCACAATTTTCAATTGAATAGATCTTGTTAATCTAAACTGATTTGTCAATTCTCAGTCTAATGGTCGTTCTCTCCAAAACGTGTCAGCGTAATTTCATTGTTTAAGTCATCATATGCACAATAGTCTGTTCTATTGTCAAAATTATTAAGGAACATAATACCATAATTTCTGAACATGGAGGCACCTGGCCAAGTAAATGAACAAGGACAACTGCCTGCTGGAGGAAGAGGAAGAAGAGGAGGAGGAGTAAGGGTGCGTGGTGGTGGAATAGGGGGAAGAGGCCAAGGAGCACGAAGACACCATGCTGTCCCTGATGAAATTCGGGCCACAATTATAGTCCATGTCATCAACCATGGCCTCACAATCAATGATGGAATTATATAATGTATAGGACAGGACACTGTGCATAGAGCAACAAATATGTTTATTTACTCATTTACGTATTCATTTAGTGTGTGTGTGTGATAGGCCTACAGTATTACAGTATCTTACTTCAGTGGGATGTTACGTATGATACTAACCATGACAAGAAAAATATTGTAGAAAATAAACTATGGAATAGTATGGAATAGTTTATTTTCTACAATATTGATGATACAGTTTACAGTAGTATTCCAGTATTACAGTAAAAACTGCAGCTTACTGTATGATGCAATTATCATTAAAATTCTTATTTTAAAGAATATAACATACAATACAGTAAGTAAAAGGGTCAAAGAGCTGCAATTACAGTAGTGCCTCCCACGTACATCTATCTAATAATGTTACTGTAACATTTCAGTAAGTCTAGTCGTTGATATTTTTTCCCCTCCCCTTTCTGTCAAATACCCCCTGTAGTACCTCTGCATAGGGTACATGTACCCCAGGTTTGGATCCACTGGAATACTGGCCAGTAGTATATTGAACTTGTGCAGAACATAGAACATTTCTATGTAGCTGTCTGTAACTGTAGTGTATGACTCTTCTGTATGACTGATTTGATGTTTTCTTTATTTACTCTATTGTAGAGAATAATGGCATTGGAAGGAAACAAGACCTCTCACATACTCGTGTATGGGGATGAGGCTGGCTTTAACCTGGCCAAGGGCCGAAGACGTGGTCGTAATTTTATTGGCCACTGGGCCACGGTGGATGTCCCAGGCCAGCGAGGGGGCAATATAACTATGTGTGCTGCCATTTCTGAGAATGGTGTGGCCACTCACATGCCCAGTCTTGGCCCATACAATTCAAATAAGCTCCTCACCTTCTTGGACCGCTTTCATTTGGATTTGATCCCTGAAAATGAGAGAGGGCCTCACCTACCACAATATATAATTGTATGGGACAATCTGAATTTCCACCGTGGCTCGCTTATCAGGGCCTGGTTCACTGCTCATCCAAGGATGGATATTGTGTTCCTACCACCTTACTCTCCTTTCCTCATATCATATTGAGGAGTTTTTCTGCGCTTGGAGGTGGAGAGTGTATGAGCATCAGGCTCAAGATCAGCGGTCCCTGCTCCATGCAATAGACGCTGCCTGTGAGAATATTACAGGAGATCAGTGTAGGCGATGGTTGCGACATCTCCCTCGTTTCTTCCCTCATTGTATCGCAAGGGAGGATATACGCTGCAATGTTGATGGGAATCTGTGGCCAGACAGATAGCAGCGTGTGGCTGAGCAGGAGGGTGAGGGCAGTACCCAGGAGAGGGAGAGTGAGGACAGCGACCAGTGAAGAGATGTTAGGGCTCTTTCACACGGGTGGCCTGTTCTGGTCCGCCTGCCAGTTTTTTAGGCGGACCTGAATGGGCGCTCTGTGCTTCTCTATGGAGTCGCGGATGTCAGCGGTGACATGCCCGCTGACATCCGACCCGCTCCGATCCGCCAAAGTATGACTGAGAAAAAAACGACTTTTCCATTCGTCTGGCGGATCGGATCAGGTGAACACGGACAGACGGTCCGTGTTCATCCGATCCCCCCATATGGGAGTGCAGAGAGCTGACAGGGCAGTCCCTGCACAGTGTGCGAGGACCTCCCTGTCATCCATCGGCTCAGCGGGGATCAACGGAGCGATCCCCGCTGAGCAAGTGGAGGTTCACGGGGCGGATCATTGCTGATCCGCCCCGTGTGAAAGGGGCCTTACAGTAGTTGTGAAACTCAAGCTTTATTTACAGCATTTTAGGCTAAATTTAATTGTCCTTGTTTTTTGTTTGTGTGCTTATATTTCCGTATATTATGCTGTATATGTTTTCTTTTTAGTCTCATGTATGGAAGTTACTTTGTGTGTGAATGATAATGGTTACAATACTGTAAAGTAATTTTTCCTTGGCAGTATGAGTGCAATGTGTGATGTCAAACCTTGAAGGCTACTCTTACCCTAAAATCTTTTCTTTTTTTTCCAGTTTTATACACAATTGTATTCAGTTAGCTAGACAAAAACTGTACAGTAACTAACTGTCAAATAAGGACTGGGCTAAGACTGAAAGGTAGACATGAGGGATATTTCAATGGTCCTCTGCCATAGAGATAAAACATCTAAACATTTTGACTTGCAGTGCTTACACAATGCCAAAGGGATGATGCATTTTGGGGGCACTGACTATTTGAATGAGAAAGAAATTTAGTTTTGACACATGAGTGAACTGTTTTGGTAAGGATATGAGCTTTTGAAGGTGAACCATGGTGTTGTGCCGAACCATCCAGGTTATTTTGGCAAAAGCACCAAAAGAGCTGAGAATGTCTGGTCTGTTTCAAGAAATGAGCCAAAGCAATTGAGAAGAATCTTTGCCAATTTGGAGGCACTGACTCTTTATATGGGAAAGGAATATGGTTTTGAAGCATGAGTGAACAGTTTTGGGAAAGATATGAGCTTTTGCAAGTGAATTATAGTGTTGTGCTGAAACTGTAAGACTGTTTTGCCAAATGATCTTAGAGCTTTGAGAATGTCATTTTGGTTTCAAGAAATGAGCCAAAACAATAGAGAAAAACTGTAAGATGGCGCTTGCGCAGTTGCTGAGTCCTGATTAGCATCACACTGGGGCGAACGCGACGTATTCCATGTAAGGGCACGCTTACCACAACCAAGATGGCGCTCGCGCTGCTGTTGGTATGCATCTCACAACGAGGTCTGGGTATAATAATAAGGTGGTTTACTGCGGTAGCCCATCCCATTGACAACGTCTGTTGATGACGAAACGCGTCTGGGGGACTTCGCAGTAACGTCACCACGCTTTAGGGTTCCCATCGTTTGCAGGCCGGGATTTTTGTTTATATGCTGTTTTTACATCTTTGTATGTGAGTACATTTATTTTATTAAAATTTTATTATCAAAACGTAGTCACACTATGGTGCACATTTTTCATCTTCTTCCCTGGATGACTGCGAGTGCTGCAGATTAGTGTCCCGTCGGATCTTCTTTGACTACCATCCCCAGGTTTACAAGGCCACGGCTGGGCTATAGCCGACCGTTCATGTGGCTTGCCCTCTGGTAAGTGGCCATCTATTCATTGGTGAAGGGATCACGTATTGATTTACATCAGTCACTGAGTGATTTTGTTTATGTGATGCAGTCTGTGAAAGATCTAAGCTGAATCTATGGTCATACTTAATCTATGAACTTTGCTCCATGGACTCATTATTGGCGGCCCCATTCTAAGGGATCACGGATTTTGATTAACCCTTGCCACACTGTTATGCTATTTTAAAGGGCGCAGCTTTGCTTCTGTTTTTCCATATCTCTTTGTCATCCCACGACAGCCGCAGCCCTCCCCTAAGTTTTATGTACATGTTTCTTTGTTATGTTGATTTTGTATTGATAGCGCAGTTTTTTTTGCTTACTTAGGATTTCAGAGTTGTCATCTGAAATTTCCTCATAGTCCCAGGCAACGGGAGCCCCACCCTGCTGCTGAGCAGAGTCTAGCAGCTGTCTGTAGGCGATCTCCAGCTCCCATTCCTGAATGGCCAGAAACTCCAAATCTTCCTGTAACCAGTGCCCTTCCGAGATATTACATTTTTCCTCTCTGTGCTCCATTATGTCCTCCAAGCGCCACTCCCGATCATCCCCAAAGTCAGGATCACTGGACATCCTCCAATACAACAATCCCAGGCCATCATATTCATAGCCTTCCCTGGGGCTGTCAGCCACTGACCACGGGCACTCTTGGGCTATATACCACCGAAGGGCTCTGTAGCTCTCGTCCAGCCGCATCTCTGCCCGGATCAGCCTGCTTAACTCTGCTGTCCACTACTGCTTTGGTTGTTCCCACAACAACGGCATTCGTGCGTCATACTGCGGCCAGTACCTTACATGGATGGAGGGGAGGACCTTTCCTTGGTGTTGCTGCTCCAGAGCTAGCGCTTCATTCCAGAGTTACATCCGATCATCCCAGCAGGGCCTCCTCTGATACCGGGCCTCTGTGCTCTATCCGCATCTCTTGTAACCTCCTTTTGAATTCCTCTTCCATGGAGACTGGTATCTGCACCTCTCCTCTCTTCAGTTGGTGCTGCTGTGACTTCTGCTGCTGCAGCACCTCTTTGATGTAGCCAAGTGGCATCCACAGCCGCTATAACCAGGTCTATGATCTCCGGTGGAGGATTAGGACCATACTGTGCCAGTCAACTCTTAACAACTTCCTTGGGTGTCCTGTCTGTTACGCTGGGCCTTTCAGCTCTATCCATTTTGACAAGTTTTGCGATAATGTCCCTTTTTTACGGTTGCTGGCCGGTCTGCCCCGTCTCTCCAGTAAGTCCATGAGGGAAGAGAGCTTCAGCCGTTCATACTGTGTCTCCATTGTCCTGTGTCCTTGTAGCCGTCCTTCTGGCGATGGAATCATCCCACTGCTGCCACCACTGTAACGGTCACCACCGTTTACGATCTTCCATTAACCCAAGATAGATTATAAGACAGTCCGACAATCCATGAAGACATGATCCATTCCATTTCCCAGAATAACGAGACTCAGCTCTGTTCTCTAGTTTCAAAATGTATGAATGAACACATGCTTTAATGGTTAGCTCTCTTATGAACAGTACAGACATGTTACAGTTAATCAAAGGAACAAAAGAACTCTCCACCCACACATCACACAATGGGGCTTACACCTTCAGATGGGCTGATTATCCCCCCAGACGTCCTGACTCCGACAATAAGTGATTCACACCTGATCATCAATGGGCTTTAAACAATGTTATTAGCATCTCACAATGAAAGGTCTTAGGATCCAGGCTGTCTACCAAGCTCAAATCCACATCTGACCTGTACAGACTCAATTAGCATCTCAACAGCCTAAGTTACACAGAGGAATGAGTCACTATTGACCGGTATGGTCAGAATAAGCCAACAACTTGTAATATCTCAAGATATTCTGCAATACATGATTTATCAGTAATGTCCTATCTCATGTAATTTGATATAATTTCTCAGTCACCCTATGCCCCTATCGGAAATAGGGTGACCCTAGACCCAAGAGTCATCAATGACGCTGGCACAGGCATACCCCCCATCCTTCAAAAGTCTTTGGGTGTCACGGACCATTCTGTTACAGGGGTCCCCCAAGCTTTTAGAATCTTTCTTGTGTCAGGGACGTTCTGCCCGCTTTTGTAGGCGTGCGCCTATGCGCATGCGCGAACCATGGACCTCGCACCTAAGCGCACAACGGTCTATAAAAGACTCTCTAGCAATGCTGCACCTTGCGGCTTGATCTGCGTCCATTCCTTGTGTTCCTGATCCAGTGAGAAGCATTCTGTTCCTGTATATGACCCGGCTTCCTGACTTTGCTTCTCTCACCAGTCCTGACTTTGGCTTGTTTGACCCAGCTCAGTTCTCTGCCTGATTACCTATTGCTAAGACCCGGCCTAGACTCTGATTATTCTTCTGCCTGTCGTTTATGCTTTACTCTGATGTGTATGACCCGGCTTGTCTGACTCTGCTATTCTGCTGATCTGCACCAGCTGCTCTGCTGCCCAGCATCCACGGCTCTGCTGACCTGCATCCGCTAGTCTGCTGACCTGCATCCACAGCTCTGCTGATCTGCATCCGCTAGTCTGCCGACCTGCACCCCCTGCTTCCTGCCCAGCGGTTCCAGCTTCCTCTTGGCTCCTTTACACCCTGCAGCAAGGACCGGAACAGGCAACTTTACCTCACCGTGCTCTTACCACCACTGTCTCCATTCCAGTGGTCTCCGAGCCAGGGTTGTATGGGGGGTCTCCCTCCACGCATCAGGCTCACACCTAAGGTACATAACACCTTGGCTGGTTTCAAGGGTCACCCCTTACTGTTTTTAGGCACCCTGACCTACTTTCCAGGGAACATTGACCTACCTTCCAGGGGGAGCCTTGAAACCCCTTTTAGCTGTGTCAGGGTCCCAGTTCCATCAGGCATAGAATCGCGCACATGCACGGTAGAACAGCACTACCACGCATGCCTGTGCGCGAATTGCGCGCGTGGATGCGTGGTTCGGCGGCACGCCGTGCACACGGACGTGCGCACGAGCGTGCACGCACACGGACCCCTCGGAACCAATCAGAGGCCTGACCGCCCTATTTAAATCAGCTCATTCCCTTGGACTGGTTGCTGGTTTGTACTATCAGGAACCATACTTACCGAGGCCGAGATGCTGAGGACGGCTCACCTTTGCGACCCAGCGCAATCCGCCCTCTGGAATGGGAACAGAGGAGGGCAGGCACAAGGAGGCACCAGTACCGGAGTGGGTAGTTTCTGAGCAGGTAGATCACTGGTGACAGCTGAAGAGTAGGCAACTACTGACTGGAACTCAGAGTTCATAGACAAGGGCAGGAACTGGAGACAAATCCGGGAAACAAGCCGTAAGTCAAGGGTTGGAGAAGGCAGAGAAAGTCCATAGGTACAGGCCAGGGGTCAGGGGCAGGAGACAGCAGCAATCCAGGGTACGTAAGCCAAGAGGTCCGAAGTTCTGGGTGAGAGGAGAGCCGTCAAGAAGTTCCGGGTCAAACAAGGTCACAGCAACAGGAAGAACACACAGTAGCTGATGACAAACCAGCAACCAGTCCAAGGGAAAGAGCTGATTTAAATAGGGCGGTCAGGCCTCTGATTGGTTCCGAGGGGTCCGTGTGCGTACACGCTCGTGCGCGCGTCCGTGTGCACGGCGTGCCGCCGAACAACGCATGCGCGTGCGCAATTCGCGCACAGGCATGCATGGTAGTGCTGTTCTACTGCGCATGTGCGCGATTCTATGCCTGACGGAACTGGGACCCTGACAAGCTGCCACTGTCCCATTAGGAAAGGGGTCTGGGGGAACTTGAAAACCCCTATCCCTTTTCTTTCACATGGGACAGTAAGCAGCTAAATAATATTTTTTTCACCAAACAGTCATTTGAAAAAAAACTACAATATATTTGGATTAATAAAAATAAAAAAAATTATTTCATTGGCCCGCAGCTTATTTATTGGTTTACCATTCAAAATAACTCTTATCGACAAATTCATAAATAATCTTTTTATTATCAGAATTCACCTTAATAACTTTTTATCATAAATACCAGTATAAAACTGAACAACTCAGTCATTATAGCTGAAGTTGTATACCAAGCATAACTTTAATCATAAATTAACCCCAAGAAGGCAGGGGCCATAATAAGCCTCCTGTCTACCTACCCAAAACTGCAGCCTTTTCAATGACTGTTTGGAAATCTAAGTTCAAGATATCCAGGCCTACACTCTAAAGATGTACTCCATCCTTCCGATATATATCCTGGTAGCCCTCCTTCCAACTTTAACTGTCTAAATGATATTCCATATCCTAAGGACATAAACTTTTCTATGCTTCTATTAATTTGCTTCCTGACTTTTTCAAAAACTGATAATCAGTTAACTTGAAACCACATTAAGCGAGGAATGATTTACGAGAATACAACAATGGTTTTAGGTGAAGCAACCTTTAATTATTTTATGGCCATTTGGATTAATGTAATTTCATTTTCCAAAATCATTGCCTCCAAGGTGTATAAGCAGAATATTCGGTAGAGGCCATCTATAAACCAATTTTCCCAACACCGACATCAATTCTTCCCAAATCATCCCTCTCTTACCAAACCAATAAATTTGAAACAAATTTGGATCCAAATTCAAGTTTTCTCCATAAATCCTGTTCAAAGCTCTCCTGTTTGCCCAAAACACAAATGAGTGTCCGATGATCATATAACGTTTGGAGTACCTGAAATTTTAAATTGGACATTAGGTCTCACATAAGAAATATGTGCATTCGATTTCTATCTTCCAATTTGTTTTATCTTATTCTTACCATTTGGCTGCCTCAGATGCAGCGCCAATTCTAAAAGAATGGCAGGACAATCGTATTTTGTCCAAATTAAGGGCACAAAGGCATTTTTCCGACACTCTACTGAATTGGAATCTTGTTAATGGAAGATTATTCTCATGAACAAATAACAATTCATGACCAACTGGACAAGAAAGCATGTAATTATTCAACAATCGAACTTGGGAAAATTATTGGATTATTACAAAGATATAGAGTATTCCATGCACCTTTGCCTAATTGATCAGTTTTTGACCGTAGTAATAAAATGCAAACGCAATTTTCCTCGTTCATGACCGACTCAAAACAGAGGCCGTTTAATGCAGATTTGTTATCAGGGATTAATTCCGAAACTCTCAAGGCTGCGAAAAAACAAACAGAAAAAGACACTATGAATAATTTAATATTCCGAGAAGAAAATATGCTTAGTGACTAAACAAAGTTTTTCTAGTAGCTCTGATGAAATTGGCTGTCTAGTATCCACTGAAAAGTTTGCTCTTTTGTAGCCTTTCATTGCCCGACTTAATGAGAAAAAACAAAAAAGTGAAGGGAAATCGTTTAGTTTTAGAAAAAAAGAAACTCCACATAGTGTTTTATTAATATGCAACCAAGCAAGAGCATCCGCTACAATGTTGTCCTTACTTAATATATTTTGCTTTTAACCAAATATTTAGTAATAAGCATTGTGACACCAGAAACCTTAGTAGTTTATTAACTGGAGGCGATTTTGATGCCAAGCAATTAATTGCAAATATCACTCCCTTATTATCGGTACTAATAAGCAAGCGATGGTTACTAAAATATTCTCCCCATATTTCTATAGCAACAACAATAGGGAATACAGGGAGTGCACAATTATTAGGTAAATTAGTATTTTGACCACATCATCCTCTTTATGGATGTTGTCTTACTCCAAGCTGTATAGGTTTGAAAGCCTACTACAAATTAAGCATATTAGGTGATGTGCATCTCTGTAATGAGAAGGGGTGTGGTCTAATGACATCAACACCCTATATCAGGTGTGCATAATTATTGGGCAACTTCCTTTCCTTTGGCAAAATGGGTCAAAAGAAGGACTTGACAGGCTCAGAAAAGTCAAAAATAGTGAGATATCTTGCAGAGGGATTAAAATTGCAAAGCTTCTGAAGCGTGATCATCGAACAATCAAGCGTTTCATTCAAAATAGTCAACAGGGTCGCAAGAAGCGTGTGGAAAAACCAAGGCGCAAAATAACTGCCCATGAACTGAGAAAAGTCAAGCGTGCAGCTGCCAAGATGCCACTTGCCACCAGTTTGGCCATATTTCAGAGCTGCAACATCACTGGAGTGCCCAAAAGCACAAGGTGTGCAATACTCCGAGACATGGCCAAGGTAAGAAAGGCTAAAAGACGACCACCACTGAACAAGACACACAAGCTGAAACGTCAAGACTGGGCCAAGAAATATCTCAAGACTGATTTTTCTAAGGTTTTATGGACTGATGAAATGAGAGTGAGTCTTGATGGGCCAGATGGATGGGCCCGTGGCTGGATTGGTAAAGGGCAGAGAGCTCCAGTCCGACTCAGACGCCAGCAAGGTGGAGGTGGAGTACTGGTTTGGGCTGGTATCATCAAAGATGAGCTTGTGGGGCCTTTTCGGGTTGAGGATGGAGTCAAGCTCAACTCCCAGTCCTACTGCCAGTTTCTGGAAGACACCTTCTTCAAGCAGTGGTACAGGAAGAAGTCTGCATCCTTCAAGAAAAACATGATTTTCATGCAGGACAATGCTCCATCACACGCGTCCAAGTACTCCACAGCGTGGCTGGCAAGAAAGGGTATAAAAGAAGAAAAACTAATGACATGGCCTCCTTGTTCACCTGATCTGAACCCCATTGAGAACCTGTGGTCCATCATCAAATGTGAGATTTACAAGGAGGGAAAACAGTACACCTCTCTGAACAGTGTCTGGGAGGCTGTGGTTGCTGCTGCACGCAATGTTGATGGTGAACAGATCAAAACACTGACAGAATCCATGGATGGCAGGCTTTTGAGTGTCCTTGCAAAGAAAGGTGGCTATATTGGTCACTGATTTGTTTTTGTTTTGTTTTTGAATGTCAGAAATGTATATTTGTGAATGTTGAGATGTTATATTGGTTTCACTGGTAAAAATAAATAATTGAAATGGGTATATATTTGTTTTTTGTTAAAGCGGTATTTCACCCTAAACATAATATCTCCCATGCGATCCAGCATACTGGCGTCAGCGCCAGTATGCTGTTTTTTTTTTTTTTTTAATAGCACACTTACTGTATTATTGTAGAATTCCTTTTCTGTCCCCCGTGGTGGACGGCGCCAGTATAGCGCGTCACATCTTCCTAAAATACCCGATATGGACTCGGGTAATCTCGGCGAAAATGCGGCGCCTGCGCACAGACCTAGGAGCTGACTGCGCAGGCGCCGTATTTCTCCGAGTCCTACGGCTATGGCGCGTCACGCCCTCCGAAATAGGACTCGGAGAAATACGGCGCCTGCGCAGTCAGCTCCTAGGTCTGTGCGCAGGCGCCGCATTTTCGCCGAGATTACCCGAGTCCATATCGGGTATTTTAGGAAGATGTGACGCGCTATACTACAGCCGTCCACCGCGGGGGACAGAAAAGGAATTCTACAATAATACAGTAAGTGTGCTATTAAAAAAAAAAAAAAACAGCATACTGGCGCTGACGCCAGTATGCTGGATCGCATGGGAGATATTATATTTAGGGTGAACCTCCGCTTTAAGTTGCCTAATAATTATGCACAGTAATACTTACCTGCACACACAGATATCCCCCTAAAATAGCTAAAACTAAAAACAAACTAAAAGCTACTTCCAAAAATATTCAGCTTTGATATTAATGAGTTTTTTGGGTTCATTGAGAACATGGTTGTTGTTCAATAATAAAATTAATCCTCAAAAATACAACTTGCCTAATAATTCTGCACTCCCTGTAGTTACAAAAATACACTATTCTTCAATAAACCCATGTGTTTCCATCTTACTGACCATTTCTGTGCATACCAATGATTGCTTCATATTGCAACAAAGCCCGCTGATCCAGCAGCATCAGTCGCTTAACAAAAATCTTCATTTAAAAATAAATTTGTGCAGCAATATGGTGCATCCATTAAAATGTGACAAAAATGTTATCCACACTATCATGTCTTTCTTCATATCAGAAGTTAAGCGAATATGACAAGAAGGATTTTTTTAATCCTACTATAGCACAGTAAAGCCGCCTGGAAAAAATTCTTCCCACTGGCAAAATTCTTGTCTCAAAGGCCAACAACCCTAGCAGCTTTTGCATCTTTTTTGATAAAACCTTTTTCTTACGCAGTAAAGCTATGTGTAATGCATAATTACTTCCAATTTTTCTAATGGGAGCCTAAATTCCATTCTGACTGTATCAATTGTAATGCCTAAAAATTCTAGACAATTGACTGGTAAAACTGTCTTTTTTTTTACTAATGGAATACCAAACCTTTTACAGATTTAAAAAAATAACTCCAGAAGGTTCATACATTCTTCTATCCTGAATTATCCTGAAATTTATTTTACCACCCACGCTACAAAGCCAGAAAAAGCCTCAAAATACCTACACGAAAAGGGAACACCCCATCGGTAAGCATTTATCAAAATAATATCTTTGGTCAAAATAAAAACCTTTACACAATTTTTTAAAGAATAGTCTGAATTTAGATTTTTTACAATTTTACAACCCTGTCCATCAAATGATGGTAACTTAAAAACCTCACTAAAACCATTAGCTGTCTGCTGATCTGGGTACCTGCGTAGCCATGGCAGCACGCTTTGAATATTCACTGACAATGGAGCTTTTTAGAAAGGGCTCCTTGTTCTGAGTCTGATTTGAAGCCATTTTCTTGAAGCATTTCCCCACCGAATGTGGGCCAGAACAAAAAGCACATTCATGCCTATATCGGCAATTAGTAGCTCACTTGCATTGCGCATCATTTAAAGCAAAACAAATACCCTTTTTATAAGATGTAGCATTACTGTTTGTTTGTAAAGGCAACTACATCTGAGGTCTTTGTGGAAGCAAAGTTTTTGGGCTGCATTCGCACCTAGGCGTAGGCGATTTGTGAAGTTTTTATGGCGTTTTTTTCGGCGTTTTGTCGTGCGTATTTGCGCGTTTGTGCGCGTTTTCATACAGCGTCGTTGTTTTTTGTACTTCAGCGTTTTTTATTTTGCCCAATAGGAAAAATGATCACCTCTGTCATCATTTGTTGCTATGTTAGGATTTTTTTTCCTCTTCCTGGGTGAATATTCCTCTTCCGGGTCATCCTTGTGATTCAGAATCCATTATATTTTTTACTGAGAAGTGAAAATGAGTGATGATGAGATTGCGTTTATGCTGTTAGCAGCCACTGCTACCTCATATCTGTTATACGAGAGAGAGAGGAGAAGGAAGAGGGCACGCAGATATTGGATCCACCCCGTCATAGCTGGTCAGGAAGAAAGAGGCTAATTTTGGGTCATGTACAATGACCTACGTGACCATGAGGAGAAATTTCTGGACTATACCAGGATGTCCATAAAAAGGTTAGTTAAAATTATCTGGATTAATGCTTTTTGACATTGTACCTTTCCATGTCCACTAAAATCCCAATTATCCTAATAACAGCTTTGATGAGTTGCTTGAATTACTAAACAGTAGATTTCAGAAGATGGACACATACTTCCCCAACAGTATACCCCCTGTGGAGCGACTAATCATCACACTGAGGTAATTTTAAAAATCCATTTCAAAGATATCATGCTCATATACGTCTCCTTTTAAAATTGTTCCAAACTGATGCTCTATTCTTGCTAATACGGCAACAATAAAAAACACAGAGATGATGAAAACCCAAAGAAAGCTATATAAGTGACAAAAAGGACGCCAAGCCACGTCACATGACCGAAAGACTGTCCGGGTCCTTCAGCTGACTAGGTCTGGGTCTGGTTACTGACTATTGCATGTATTACCCAATATTAATATTTTTGTATATGCATAAAATAAAAACCAAACACACGTTTTTGAAGGTCCAAAAACTTTTACTTTTTTAAACAATCCCAAACACTATGGGCCAGATTCAGGTAGAGTTAGGCTGGCGGATCAATGGATCCGCCAGCCTAACTGTCACTTTAAGCCGGCGTTTTTGTTTTCTGTAACCAGAAAACAAGAAACGCCGGGTTGGAGTTCCGATGCGATCGGCGCAATTGAATTTCGCCATCGCATCGTTACTTCAACTTAAAAATGGCGCCGGGGGCGTTCCCGCCGATTTACGCTCAAAAAATATGTTAATGAGCGGGAATCGGCAATTCACGATCTTTTTCGGGCGCGACGCAGTGACTTTACGACGTTTCCGGAAGCGATACGCAGCGTATAGATAAAGCAGCCCCCTAGTTGAGTATCCTATGTTAAGTATAGGCGTCGTCATCGCGTCGGAAAAAAAACAAATCGCGTCGCTTGCGTAAAACATTCATGAATGGGGATGTGACGTCATTGACGTTCACTGACAGAATTTGGAGCATGCGCACTGGGATGCATTGACACTCGACGCATGCGCAGTACGTTCGCCGCGGGATCGCGCTTAGTTTGAATACTACACGCCCCGTACCCACCCAATTTGAATTCCGCCGGCTCATTTGCGATGCGCTGCCGCAACTTTAGGAGCAAGTGCTTCATGAATAACAGCACTTGCTCCTAAAATTTCGGCAGAGTAACGTAAATGAGAAGCGTTACTCCAGAGCAAAGATGCTCTGATCTACCTGAATCTGGCCCTATGTACATAACTTTTTTTTAGGTTCTTTTATTCATCGCACATCCAAAGAAATAGAGCTAACGTTGCTCATTTAACAATTTTATTCACAGCTGGTGATAGGTTTGAGAGCAGTCCTCTCGCTCGTCTGGTGAGGTCACCGCATGCATGGCTTGGCCAAAATGTGACCAGCTGGAGGTGGAGGGGTTATCATGTGGCCAACGAGAAGGTGGTGGTGGTGTTTGTGTTGGTGGACAATTGTAAGTTGGTGGTGTAGGCAGATGGGGGTAAGAAGAAGAAGAAGATGTCGTCGTCAGAGAAGGGAAAGTATAAGGTGGTGTCGGCAGGTGAGGGTAAGCTGAAAGAGTTGTTGTTGTCAGAGGAGGGTAAGTGTAACGTGGTGTTGGCAGAGGAGAAAGAGTTGTCGTCAGAGGAGGGTAAGTGGAACATGGTGTTGTCAGAGGAGAAAGAGTTGTCGTCAGAGGAGGGTAAGTATGAGGTGCAGTTGGTCGAGGTAGGTGGGTGGGAATATGTGGTGCTGTCAAAAGAGGAAGGTGTGGTGCTGAGAGATGCTGGGAGGGGTGAGTAACATAGGGACCATAGGGTGGTGGAGGTTCAGAGGACTGATAGGGTTCCATTGGTGGTATAAATGTAGCTATGTACCTTATGGTACCAGCCAACATATCTGCCTGAAGATTTTTGGGTACCCTGTCCATCAGCTCCCCCAGACATCTAGCTGACATTTGCCCGTATGAACGGGTGCTGTTCATTCTTTCGGACATATTTGTCATGATGTCCAACATTCGGTCAAATGTGGGTTCTGGAGCTGGAGCCTTCCTTCTTGTCCCTCTTGCCGGTCCACAAGGAAACACCGTTGGCACGGACTCGTCGTCTCCCACTGGTGTAGCCGATGTGGACTGCGACAAATTTGAAACTTGGCTTTCCGGCTACTGACCCATCAGAGCCTGATCGCCTGAAGCGAGACTAGCATTGTCCGTGTCAACAGGTTCGGTTGGAGCAGCTTCCTTCCATGAGTTTTCAGTACTGAAAAGAGAAATTAGTTATTCTACCTTACTTTTTAACATTTTGTTTACTGACCTTGGTACAGATAATAGCTTACCTTGCCAAAGCTAACACAGGTCTTAAAAACTCAAGTTCTTTGGAGTAAATGTAGTCCTTTGACGTACACGCTGCCGACCCACTCCTTCGTTAGCATTGTACCCGCACATGCCGGGTACATAATATAATAATATATATTATTTTCTTTGTAGGTATCTATCAACCGGACAATCCCTATCAAGCTTACATTATGCCTTCTGTATAGGAATGTCGACTGCGAGCTACATTGTCAGTGACACCTGCTCTGCAATTTGGGAAGTCCTAAAGGAAATTGTGTTTAAAAAACCTACAGCAGAGGAATGGGCACAGATTTCTGAAGTATTCTGGCAACGCTCCAACTTCCCCAATTGTGTTGGAGCGATTGATGGGAAACACATTCGTATTGTAAAGCCCATGGCTTCTGGAAGCCAGTACTTTAATTACAAAAAATACTTTTCTTTTGTGTTAATGGCTGTGGCTGAGGCCAATTATTGTTTCCAGTACATTGACATTGGGTCGTATGGCAGAAGCGCGGACTCCGCTATATTTGGGAACTCAACTTTTGGACACATGCTGCGTACAGATGGTCTGGACCTTCCCTACCCAGTGTTTTTGTGGGTGATGAGGCCTTTGCTCTAAGTACACATCTTCTACGACCTTATTCGGGATATAATCTGACTGAAGAGAAGAGTGTGTTCAATTATCGCCTAACCAGAGCACGTCGAGTAGTTGAATGTGCTTTTGGTATTTTGGCTAATAAGTGGCGGGTCCTACACACTCCAATTGTATATGCAGAATGCAGTCAGTGCTGTTAAAGCTGCGTGTGCCTTGCACAACTTTGTAAGGCAGCGGGATGGATTTGATTTTGAGGAGCCTGGGCATAAGAATCTGGAAAGAGCTCATTGGACTGGTGTACGTGGGAACAGACAGGGTACACATGTCCGTGATCAATTTGCGGCATACTTCATGTCTCCTGCAGGACAGGTCCCATGGCAGCTTGATTCAATTTAATGTTTTTATTTACTTTTCTGGTTTTTGAACAACTATACTGTTTGCCATGCTTTTTTGAACCACTATACCATATACTATGCTGTATTGATAAAATAAAAAAATAATATTGATGTATTAAGAAGTCTCATGTTGGTTTTATTTATATATGTTTTTATCTTTGGGTGCAGTATCCCTACGAAATCAAATAGGGGTCAGAGTGTGCCATTATGTATTAGTGACATGCTGACAATTGTATACTTATTTTATGCATTTTTCAGGGGTCTACAAATGTAACAAACAAAGGGCCACTTTATTGCCCTTCAGGGACGGATTGGGGCCAGCAAGGGAAGAAAAAGTCACGGGCCCTGCATCAGTGGGAACATCAGGGTTGGTGGTTACTAGGAAGAGGAGTATTCCCCCTATTAGTAGGAGGAATAGTATCCCATCATTGGTATTAGTGGATAATACAGTATAGTGCCCCATTGTTGGTGTCAATGTGGGGAATTGTGCCTCATGACATTGGAAGGTATTGTGCCCAAGGGCTGGATAAAGGCTAGCAAAGGGCCAAATCTGGCCCTTGGGACGCAGCATTAGGTGCTTACAAAAGGTGGTGGCAATAGATATGTTATTTAATCCTGTTCACATTCCTACACGCATGCAATTTGTCAAAGGTCAAAAAAGTGGGTTTACAACCTTACTGTACTAAAAAACAATCATCCTATTATCTCCCTATGGTCATTTAGCTGATTAGTTAGGTTTGCTGGAGTTTACCTTTATTATCCTTCTCCTCTATGTCTGCCCAGTTCGTGTAGACTGCACTGCCAATTCGGTGCCATGCCCTCCTCCGGTTAGTTCGCAACTTATAGCCCGGATCCCTTGTGTCATAAAGACAGGGGTGCTGGTTCACCATCCGGATGAACTTCTCCTGGTCCAACAGAGTCACGGTTTCGTCCATTTCAGTCTCCATGTTCCTGCACTTATAATTATGTGTTTAGTAATGTAAAATGGTAATTTTTGAACTTCCTGTGAATAATGTCATTTTTATGTCATTTCCTGTATTTCACTTGAGCAGTATAGGCGTCAAAACGCTTGTATAAACGCTTGTTGACGCGCTAGATGCTCAAATCTGGCGTTTTCCATTACTTTCTATGGAAAAACAAAAACGCTCAAATATGCCCAAATCGCGCGATTCGGAACTTGTTTGAGCTTCAGGCGTTCGGTGTTTCGGCGTTCGGTGTGGAGATGTGAACCATCTCCATAGAGAACAATGTTATTTTTCCCCTCTAGCGTATTTGAGCGTCGCGCTTCAGGCGACAAAACGCTCAGGTGTGAATGCAGTCATAGGCTAATATCCTTGCTACCCCAAGGAAGATTCTTATGTACTGCCAATTTTTGTCTGAATTGTTCATCATAAATGAACCAACCAAATCCACTGCCATTTTTATATGCTTCCAATATAATGTCTATGGGATGGAATAGACCCTTGCTACGTTCTGGATATTTATCACAAATTATACTTGCATATATACAAAAGGCCTGGAGCCAATTATTAAAATTCCTGGCAACAGGCCTCCTTCTATCTTCATCGTCAGATTTATCTTTATCACTCTTAAGGAATTCTTTGCTGGACAGAAGTAAAGATAGTAAATCAATGAATTCCTCTTTCCATGTTTTCTTTTTCATCGCTACTGTCAAGTGAAAACCTAGCGGCAAAGACTGACACGGTAGGCTTTCCTTTAAACAAATTTCAGGTACATTTTTACCAGTGAGACCACTCTGCACTCTATGACCTGAAATATTTGTATTCTCACTAGCAATATGCAAGTCAGAACGTAATGAATCTGCAACCAGGGCCGTCTTTCTGAGTGGGCACCCCTGGGCACAGCCCGGGGGCCTCACGTTCATCAGAGCTGGACAAGCTTTAGCCAGGGAAGTGTCGGTTAATGCGCTCAATGTGTGCTGGATGAGTAGTCGGCCGCTCTATAGGAGGAAAGAAGTGAGGGACTGGGAGCGAGCGAGGTGTTTCTGGTGCTGCTGTGGAGAGCCGTAGTTAACTGGTATCTTCCGCGGTGTACAGCTCCACATCACCAGCTAACTAAGGCTCTCCACAGCACCAGAAAGTCCAGAAGCACATTCCGTCACTCGCGGAACATCCACAGCATACCCGGGAACGGCCAGGAAACCCATAGTTCAGAATCCAGCTTCTCCTCTCCTCCCCCCTTTTTTTATGGCTGCTGAGCCGCTCCATCCTCACTGCTCAATGTGCAGTGACAAGCGGCTCGGGAGGTGTGGCCGTCCTGGAAGGGATCCCCACGCTTCTCTGTCGCTGCCCTTTTCCCTTCAGCATGACACACATCCCTTCTCCTGCCCCTCTCTCCCTGCATGTGTGCCGCTACTTGTGTGAGGGGGCTGAGGGGGCGGGAAGATTAAGGAGCCAAACAAGACAAGAATAAGAGAAGTCACTGACTGAGAGTCCCCGGGGACTATTCAAGTAAGTGAGCACTGTGACCAGACCCCCTACTCCCCCCTCCTTCTCTCCCCCTTTCTTCTCTCCCCCCTCCTTCCCCCCCCCTCCTCCCCTACCCTCCCCTCCTTCTCTCCCCCACCTTCCTTCTCCCCCTTCTCTCCTCCCACCTTCCTTCTCTCCCCCTCTCTCTCCCCCTTTCCTTCTCTCCCCCCACCTTCCTTCTCCCCTCTCTCTCCCCTTCCTTCTCACTCCCCCACCTTCCTTCTCCCCCTCTCTCCCCCCACCTTCCTACTCTCCCCCCCACCTTCCTTCTCTCCCCCCCACCTTCTCTCCCCTCCCTTCTCTCCCCTCTTCTTCTCTCCCCCCTCCTCTCTCTCCCCCCACCTTCCTTCTCTTTCTCCCTCCCTTTCTTCTCTCCCCCCCTTTTCTCTCCCCCTTTTCCTCTTCCCTCTCTCCCCTCTTCCCTCTCTCCCCCCCACCTTCCTTCTCTTCCCCCCCCCCTTCTCTCTCTTTCTTCTCTCCCCTCTTCTACTCTCCCCCCTCCGTCTCTCCCCTCTTCTGTCTCTGCCCCCTTCCGTCTCTGCCCCCTTCCGGCCCCCTTCCGTCTCTCCCCCCTTCCGTCTCTCCCCTCTTCCTTCTCTCCCCTCTTCTGTCTCTCCCCTCTTCCGTCTCTCCCCTCTTCCGTCTCTCTCCCCCCCACCTTCCTTCTCTTTCTCCCCCCCTTTCTTCTCTCACCCCTTTTTCTCTCCCCCTTTTCCTCTCCCCCCCACCTTCCTTCTCTTTCCCCCCTTTCTTCTCTCCCCTCTGCTTTTCTCCCCACTTCCGTCTCTCCCCACTTCCGTTTCTCCCCACTTCCGTCTCTCCCCTCTTCCGTCTCTCCCCTCTTCCGTCTCTCCCCTCTTCCATCTCTCCCCCCTTCCTTCTCTCTCCCAACCTTCCTTCTCTACCCCTTTCTTCTCTCTCCACCCCTTCCTTGTCTCTCTCCTCCTCCTTCCTCCACCTCCTTCTTCTCCCCCCTCCTTCTCTCCCTCCTTCCTTCTCCTCCCTCATTCTCCCCCTCACATCCAGACATGCTGAATCTGGTGACAGTGTCAAGTGACATGCTGAATTTTGTGGCAGGTGACAGTGGCAAGTCACACACTGAATCTGGTGGCAGGGGACGGGTGGCAATTGAAATGCTGAATCTGGTGACAGGTGACGGTGGCAAGTAACACACTGAATTTGATGGTGGGTGGCAAGTGACACAATGAATCTGGTGGCAGGGGATGGGTGGCAATTGACACGCTGAATTTGTTGACAGGTGAAGGTGGCAAGTGACACACTGAATTTGGTAACAGGGGACAGTGGCAAGTGACACACTAAATTGGGTAACAGGGGACAGTGGCAAGTGACACACTGAATTTGGTAACAGGGGGCAGTGGCAAGTGACACACTGAATTTGGTAACAGGGGACGGTGGCAAGTGACACACTGAATCTGGTAACAGGGGATAGTGGCAAGTGACACACTGAATTTGGTAACAGGGGACAGTGGCAAGTGACACACTGAATTTGGTAACGGGAAGATGGCAAGTGACACACTGTAAAGTATAAATATTGTACTTCGATTCTTGAGAGTAGGTGCGTAAATTTGGGCAACCTTGTAGGGGCCCCATAGCATTACTTTGCCCAGGAGCCCATGATGCTATTAAGATGGCCCTGTCCGCAACATTCCAAACACTGGAAACATCCTGTGCATTCTCTTTAAGACCAGTCAAAGAAGAAGCTAGCTGTGAAATATATCTATACAAGGTAGTTATCATATCTATTTGACCCAACTCACCTTGCATAGCATCAGAATGCAATGGACTTACACTACTACCTTGTGCTGTGTTCAACTCCTCATCTGCCTGTGTCATTCTTCTGGGCATATCACTCCTGCAGCTAGGGTTCAGTGTATTCAGCTGCCTAGGAGACTGACTTACACCTGACGCTGCTGGGCTCTGCCCCTTCTTCGGCTTGTGCACTCCTACACCAACATCACTACCTTTCTGCCGTGCCCCCATCACCGCCACCTTTCCAGATGTACTTAAAAAATATGTCTATAAAAAGCTATAATACTCAGACATTAGAACAACAACATGGCGCCGTAGGAGTGAGGACGGCAGGACGCTCCCGACCTCTATGACTCCCGCTCGGTGAAAAAAAAAAAAAACGTGATGCAGCTTGCATAACCCATAGAGAGGATTTGAAAGACCCGCTCTATCCTTCCTAACATTGGACCTGGATTCCGATCCATTAACTTTTCCATTGACTTTTTGCAAAGCTCCTTACCTCTGGTCTGGGTCTGGAAGTTGCGGCTTTGCGGGTATTGGCGTGTCTCCGAGCTGCCTGGAGAGCCTGAAGTGCGGTGGTCAGAGCCTTGGTGTGTCTCCCCTGGAGTTTGGACTCGGCCATTGCTAGGCGGGTCTGCTGGTATCCCAACGGCGCTGCAGAGTCTACCGGACGAAAGCGGGTGACCAGGGGGGAGCGGTCCTGTGCGGGGACGGCCTCCCGAAGCCTACGCTTCGTTAGACAGAGATCGGAGAGCCTGGCTGACACCGCAGACGTGGAGGTTCCGAGGATCCGGGGACGGACGGAAGCCACCGCCGCCGAGGAGTGCCGAGGTCACACGTGGATGAGTGAGTGAGGGGGGACGCGGAGAGCGCGAAGGATCGGTCAGAAAACGCTGGGAACACACAGGCTTAAAGGTCCTGGAGCAGGACCTGTCTCATAAAGGGTCACAAAGGAGAAGCCGGTCGGCCGCATAATATAATATAACTTACCCTATGTGTCTATGGAAGGACGGTAAGCCAGACTGGAGGATAGAAACTCTTCAACAGGGGTAAGGTAAAGCACAACTATGTGTACCTGAAGCACTACTTTGTACCTGTTCTTGAAGCATTATTTTGAGATCAAGGAACTGATAAGTGATAAGTGAGTGTTCACCAATACAGCTTTATGGTGCTATAGAGGCAAGGAAAAAAACTGTTACGATGAGTCAAGACTGAAACTAAGGATATACGTATATAACTTATTTGCCTTATCTGCCTATTACTTAACTTATCTGCCTTACTTCTCTGCCGAATATTTAAGACCACCTGTGAAAATTTATAAGTGAACAGTGATGCCTTGACCTGATAAGAAAAAGGACAACCAAATTTCAGGAGACTGACAGGATCTATAAGATCTATTTGTATTAATCAGGTGTATTTATCAGGTGTATTGATATCTCTTCTCTATAAGGAGAAATTTGTCAACTGTCTTTTGCCTCTCCCTTCTGAGGGGTTAGAGATATACAATATACAAACTGCATATATTACGTATAGCATTCATAGTCTCACTTCTCTATTTTTTTTTTTTTCCTCCTCCTTTCTCTCTTTTTTTTTTATTATTTTATTGTTGTCTATTTCTGCTCTCTCCGGGATATTTAAGGTGCTTAAGGTTGTGCATAACAAACATAACAGATTGGATAAAAAACGGCAGTACTGCTACTAAGCGATAAGGTCCATTTTCTTCTTTTTGTTTTGTTTTCTGGGGCAACCTGTTCCTTCGGTGCCCCGGTTTTGGCCCCATTCGCACCTTGGTATAATCAGGGAGCATAATCAGAGAGTATATTTAGAGAAGATGGTTAGGAAAACTCTCAAAATTAATGAGGGAGAGGGATCCGGGCGTAATACTATAAAATCGTACCTGGTGACAGAAGGCCCTGAACAAATGGTTGAAACCCCTTTAAAGAAAAATGGAGCTCTTAGCGCCCCAGTAATAAATAAGGGAGGACAGGACTTAAGGGAGGAAGGGACCCCTGGAAAAAGCAAAAGTAAAACCAAAAAAGCCCAATCCCCAGAGATAAACAGCCAAAACAAAAACCAAATAACCCCGGAGAGAGAACAGCAAAATAGCCTAAGTCAGGAGGCCTCTCATGTCCCCCCAACAAAGCAGGATATGACGGACATGATGGGAATGATATCCAGATTAGAGCAAACTATAAAGGGGGAGATGGGATCAACTAGAAGAGAAATCCAGGGGGTACTACAGAGAGTAGAGGGAATAGAAGAGCAATTAACAGAACATAGAAATGCAATAGAAGAGTTAAGAGAGAGAGCCGATATGGATTGGATTGAGATCAGAAATGCCCGGTACAAGTTAGAGGATCAGGAAAACCGTAGTAGGAGGAAGAACCTTAGGGTTAGGGGTCTCCCTGAAGAAGTGAAAGATATTGAATTATCTCAGGTGTTGTTAGAAATATTTAATACTGCCCTGAAACGAGAGACAATATCTCCAATGAATAAAAATAGTAGTGCTAGCGCAAGTGGTAAAGCATAACTTAGGATGTGTAATAATCGGTAAGCACACAGTACACAAGGTGTGCTATATCAGTGATATCTGTGACAAAAGCAAAAAAAGCAAAAACAACACAACAGTCCAACAAGGGTGCTATGTCCAAAACAAGTGCACTAAAGTCCTTAATGTGAACAGTGTGAAGGAGGGATGTCCACTAGTTGCAGAAAGGTGAGGAAAGGAAAGAGCCCCACCACACGGCACGTCTAGTCTCACAGAACTCTCACCTCCAGCCAGACATAAACAGCATGTAGGATATCCTTGGTATAGACAATCTCCCCCAGTGATGTTGTTTGTGGATCCCCACAGGTCAGTGGAACGATGGATGTCTAAGTACTCAGGTATATTCACAGGACACAGATAAGGAGAATCCGGGAAAAGACAAAGGAAGCCTCCAATAGTGCGTTAACCTTCAGCACGAATCTCGCTCCTTTGGAGTGTGCAAAGCACATCAGTTCGGGGTCATAAGGGGCAAATAAAGCCACTGTGGTCACCTTAGACCAATCATAGAGCTTCCAGTTTTTGCCACGTACATAGAAGACATAGACCTCGGAGTCCCGGGAGTGTCGGATGGGATCGCAGAGAGCCGGATCGGAGCAGGGACAGGCCTGTCCCTGCTCCGATCCGGCTCTCTGCGATTGGTCTAAGGTGACCACAGTGGCTTTATTTGCCCCTTATGACCCCGAACTGATGTGCTTTGCACACTCCAAAGGAGCGAGATTCGTGCTGAAGGTTAACGCACTATTGGAGGCTTCCTTTGTCTTTTCCCGGATTCTCCTTATCTGTGTCCTGTGAATATACCTGAGTACTTAGACATCCATCGTTCCACTGACCTGTGGGGATCCACAAACAACATCACTGGGGGAGATTGTCTATACCAAGGATATCCTACATGCTGTTTATGTCTGGCTGGAGGTGAGAGTTCTGTGAGACTAGACGTGCCGTGTGGTGGGGCTCTTTCCTTTCCTCACCTTTCTGCAACTAGTGGACATCCCTCCTTCACACTGTTCACATTAAGGACTTTAGTGCACTTGTTTTGGACATAGCACCCTTGTTGGACTGTTGTGTTGTTTTTGCTTTTTTTGCTTTTGTCACAGATATCACTGATATAGCACACCTTGTGTACTGTGTGCTTACCGATTATTACACATCCTAAGTTATGCTTTACCACTTGCGCTAGCACTACTATTTTTATTCACTTATTACTAATGCTGTGTATGCATTTTTTGTGTTTGCTGCAGACTGTTATTGTTTAGAGATTTTTTCAGTAGCGCAGAAGTTCCACTTGATAATATCTCCAATGAACTTTGAGAGGGTACACAGAATCCAGAGATCATACTCTAAGGACACACCAAGGGACATTGTTGTAAGGTTCCAAGATTATGTACAGAAAGAGCAAGTCTCTCAAAGCACAAGGAATTCGGGCTTTATGGAATATAAAGGGGTTAAGCTGCTTATTTTTTCAGATCTGTCCCCAGAAACATTAGTACGTAAAAGGGCTTTGAAACCATTGATTAATCAGCTTCAGGCTAAGAATATAACCTATAGATGGAGTTTTCCGGCCTGCCTATCCGTAAGAAACCAGGGGGTCTCAGCATATGTCCGGTTTCCGGAAGATATAGAGGAATTTTGTAAAAAACTAAATATCCAACATGTACAAATAGACAACTGGGAAAAGAGACCACCCGGCTGCAAAAGATGGAGGGAACAGGACTGGCAAAGAGTATAGGAGGACGGAGAGAGGGGGGAGGGGCCGCACCAATGTATGCGGGGCTTCCTCTTCCTTTGGTAGGGTCCCTGCTGATGCCTCCCTTCCACCTTCTTCCCTCTTGGTCTTGTTTTATTATGTTGTATTATGTTTGTATTTTTTCCTATGAAGGGAGGGGGAGGGAGGGGGGGCCTTAGGGTCAGTCAAAAGGTATAAAAGGAAAGGGGAAGGAAGAGGAAAGGGAGGAATGGAAGTAAATCACCGAGGGGAGGGGGGAGGAGGGGGGTCTGATATGCCTGTCCTTACTGCCGGAGCAACCCTCCATCTGCAACCGGAGGATAGGGGGGGTATATAAACCCCCCCCAAGAAAGGCCCGCTCGGCAGGATGCCAGGTTGGGCACAGATCGAGGGAGTCTTAACATTGGTGTACAATGTGACAGGGGTGGGGGGGGGGTTTATGTGATTTTTGTGGTCTCAAAATGTTTATATCTAAGCCAAAAATACTTATATTTGTATGCTACCTCTGCCTATACAAGGGGCTATCGGTTATGGAGAATGGTCTGAAAAAGTGGGGAAAAGGGGTGAAGATAAGATGGGGGGGGAAGGACTAGGAAAAGGGGGAAAGATGGAGGTACTTAAAATAATGACCTACAATGTCAGGGGTTTAAATAGTCCAAATAAGCGTTTCCAGATCCTGCAAGAACTGAAAAAACTATTTGCTAATATAGTGTTTTTACAAGAGACACATTTAAAAATGACATCTAAGATTAGCTTAAATTCTAAAAATTATACCTCAGACAGGAGGCTCATATCTTATGCATTAATCTTTCTTTATTAATGCTCACAGCAGAAACAAAACTGATCAGTATTCAAGCTTTTCTAAAAATAACATGAAACAGAAAAGCTGAAACTTGAAAACTAGAAAGAAACTACGTTTCCCAGCAGTCCTTGGGTCTGTGACCCCTCCCTCTGGCCTCTGCATATAAGGACTGCTCCTCCCCTTCCTATTCCTCTTTCTTTCTGCTCACAGGAGAGATAAGTATTGCACTGCTGCTAGTTATCTGTGAGGTGTTTTACTTTTACTTGTACAAAACCTGTGTAACCTTATTATAACTTATTATTATTATAACCTAGTGCTTATTACTGAACATTGTTCGTTTATACACCGCTCGTTCGCCTTGTCGCAGCCGTTGGTCACACTGCGCTCGGCGCCCATTTTACCTCCCTCCCCTCTGCTCGGTGAGGAGGGGCGGGATCACGTTCCTCCCGCACGCGCGATTGGTCCACGAAGACCAATAAGCTCGCAGCCTGGTCTCCTCTCGTCCCTGCGGCGTAATCTCGCAAGATTTCGCCCAGGAGACGGTTTTCTTCCCTTCTTCCCGCGCACCGCACGGCAGTGCGGACGGAGCTGAGGAGGTGACAGGAGCGGTTGCTGGGCTACTAATAATACTTAACATCTAACAGGTGTAGTACACCTCTCTCTGGCAGGCCCCCTCCTTCCCATAGGTCAGGATCTGAGGTGGTGATTTATCATCACCCAGTTACTTAGCATTCTATAACTGCACTGCCAAAAGGCAATGTCTGAGGACCGCTCTGTCCCCTTGAAGGGACCTGAAGTGCCTCTGGAGCCATCATGCATGCTTAACGCTGCACAGATTCAGGACCTGGTAGCCAGGTCTGTGCAAGCTGCCATGGCAGCCGTGGCGTTACCCTCGGGTTCACAACAATACCCCAGGGTTGCCCCCACCGTAATTGAAGAACCTCTAGTAAAAAGGGGGAAATCCTCCCAAAAGAGGAAGCATTTGGCTCATATCGAGGACTCCCCGGCAGGGGAAGCAAACAATGTGCACAAGGCTCTCCCTCACCCGGATTGCCACCCCACGCACCCACCGGACCCCTTTCAACCCCTGAGCCTCAGGGAGTCATGCATGAGGCGTACATCCGCCAGGCGGAACAAACCGGACTCCTACGTACTCGACTCAGACGATATTTCGTCTGACGAGTCCTCAGAAGCCGGATTCTCGGGGTCCGAGTACGATGACAATGATGATATGGGTGCTGGGTCAATGGCGATCCCACACGACGCCAAACCTGATATTCAGGGCAATACAATCACAGACGCTCTGGGAGAACCTCTCTTCCATCCAGATGCCATATCTCACCCGCGGTCGGGAGATTGGGCTCCCCTGCCCCACGTGTCCCAATACGTGGAACTCTGGACCCGCAGATCGCTGGATAGAGCTAACCGAAATAAATTGCGGGCGGAATGCCCACGCCCTTGCCTACCCAGTAAGGTGGCATGTACACCAGACATTGATCCCGTCTTATCTAAGTACCTGGCCAAATCAGGGAAATTCCCCAAGAAGGGGATAGATCGCTCATTCAGGAGCATCCAGGACCGGGTCCTCGACATGTTGGTCCCACTGACAAAAATCCTTAACTTGTCTGAGCAAACAGCTGCCTCAGCACAAGAGGTTGATGTGCAACAACTTCGGGGGTGGGCCCAGAGGGCCATATGCCTTTTAGGTAACGCCAACACGGCATGCTCCACCGAGCGCAGACGCTCCATCCTCATGCGCCTGGATCCACAACTGGCCCACCTGGCGGAGACCGAACCGGTACCTTCTGCTGAAGGCCTACTATTTGGGGACTCCCTTGTTAGGGACATTAACAAATTCGTGGGACTATTCAATAGTCTCGACAAAGCTCAATCGTCCCTCAAAAGGGCAGGCAACCAAAAGGTTTTTGCTAGGGCCGGCAGAGGTAGGGGCCGCTCTGCCGGCCGAGCTGGTTACTCCAGACCATTTAATAGGGCTCCCGCCCAGCAACATTACGCTCAGACTCCTGCCTCCTATACCACGGTGGCACAACCCGCACCGTTCTTTCCACCACGTGGCAGACCATGGAGAGGACGTGGGAGCAGAGGTGACCCCAGATCCCGTCCATACTCCGGTAAGTCCTCTTCTGACTCCAAGTTTTTCCACCCCTGTAGGGGGAAGACTACGGTTTTTTATCCACGCCTGGTCTGCGATTACGGCAGACGCATGGGTGATAAACACAGTCACAGGGTTCCAGATAGAACTGTTGTCCTGCCCTCAACTGGGCATTATTCCTCCCCCCATTCGTTTCACTGCTCAGAACATTGCACTCATAGACAACGAGTTGGGAGAACTGATTTCCAAACAAGAAGTGCTCGAGGTAGACCCTCTCTCCCTGGGGTTCATAAGCAGTCTTTTTATAGTCAAAAAGAAGGGGGGAGGTTACCGCCCCGTGATAAATCTCCGGGCCCTGAATCAAAACGTCACATACCGTCACTTCAAGATGGAGGGTATCCATTGCCTCCGAGACCTCCTCCACCCGGGGGATTGGCTGGCAAAGGTGGACTTAAAAGATGCATATCTCACAGTCCCCGTACATCCGGAGTCACAACACCTACTCCGATTCAAATGGTGGGATCGCACGTGGCAGTTTACATGCCTACCGTTCGGGCTGTCATCGGCCCCATGGTGCTTCACCAAATTACTCAAGCCCGTGGTAGCCGCGTTGCGGAGCAGGGGCGTTCGTCTGATTATTTACCTAGACGATATCCTTATCATTGCGAACTCAAAATCTCAGGCTCAGACCCACGTAGGCTGGACCGTACGTCTCCTGCAGGACCTAGGCTTCCTCATCAACATGGAGAAGTCTATTCTAGCACCATCCCAGAGCATGGAGTTTCTCGGTTTCCTGGTAGATACCAACCAGGCGGTCTTGCGTTTACCCAAGGCAAAACTTGCTCTGATCCGCAAAGAGATCAGAGCAGTACTGCGCAAGCAATCCCTATCTTTACAGGTATTAGCCAGAATAGTGGGCCTCCTGGCCGCATCCATACAGGCCGTCTTCCCGGCCCCTCTCCATTACAGAGCCCTTCAACGCCTTAAAATCCTTCACCTGAGACAAGGTCTCCGTTATGCAGACGAGATTCCACTCTCCGCAGAGGCCAGGACGGAACTGAAGTGGTGGCTCGGTCATGCCGTCGATTGGAACGGCAAGACAATCTTCAATTCCTATCCGGACGTCGTCTTAGAATCCGACGCAAGTCGGAGGGGCTGGGGCGCTCGATTCGGAGAGATTTCAACAGGAGGGATCTGGTCAGTCAGGGAATCCTTCCTACACATCAATGCCCTAGAGCTACTAGCTGCCCTCTTCGCGGTTCAGAGTTTTCTCTCGAAGAGATCAAACTGTTGCGTATTGTTACGCATGGACAACATTTCAGCGGTACAATACGTCAACCGTTTGGGGGGCACCAGGTCCAAAATCTTGGCGGATATCGCCAAGGCTTTATGGCACTTCTGCCTGGCCAGGAACATCGTCCCCATGGCGGAGTACATTCCGGGATCCTCCAATATCGTGGCGGACTGGAACTCCAGATACATTACCGATTCCAGCGAGTGGCGGCTAGACCGCTCGACCTTCATCAGTATCATCCATCTCTGGGGACCACTGTCCATAGACTTGTTCGCCTCCAGACTCAACCATCAGTTGCCCCAATTCTTCAGTTGGAGGCCGGACCCAACAGCAACAGCGGTGGATGCTTTCCGCCAACCCTGGACGGGGGGGACGCATTACGCGTTTCCACCATTCCAGCTGATATGCCGGACCTTATTGCAGATCGCTACCCAGGGAGCCAAGGTGGTGTTGATTGTGCCCTGGTGGCCAACACAACCGTGGTTTCCTCTTCTGTTGGAAATGGTCATCGACCTTCCCAGGGTCTTGCCCTCGTTTCCAGTCCTCCTTTCACACCCGTCCAAAGACATACACCCGCTAATTTCAGACGGCTCTCTGACCCTCCTAGCCTGCCTGGTCTCAGGATGCCAGACGCTGACGGAGGCCTTTCACAGTCAGCTAGAGAGCTTCTCGCCCTGGCCTGGGCCCCCGGGACTCGATCGGCGTATAGGTCAGCCTGGGGAATCTGGGTGCGTTGGTGTAATCAACGACAGGCTGATCCGATACATACCCCTGTAGCACTTATAGTGAACTTCCTGGCGGAGGCTTTCGATACCGGTAGAGCGTACAGCTCCATTAACGTGTATCGATCAGCTATTTCGGCTTACCATCACCCTGTGGATGCCTTGCCGGTGGGTAGACACCCTCTCATTTGCAAACTAATGAGAGGTATCAAGTTTAAACGACCTCCTCGTCCAAAATACCTATCAACATGGGACGTATCCAGGGTCCTAGACATGCTATCCACGTGGGATGACAATGAGGACTTGTCTCTCAAACATCTCACGTACAAACTTACGATCCTCCTCTGTCTTATCTCGGTCAAAAGGGTTTCAGATGTTAGAGCACTGGATATTTCCAGGCGACAATTTTCGCCCCTAGGAGTTAGGTTCTCGGTCGTGCGTAGGACCAAGACCGGCATTCAGTCGGTATTCTATCCTTTCTTTTCGGATCGTCCGCGCTTATGTGTCGTCAAGTGCCTGCAGGCCTATGAAACGCGTACCGCCGAACTTCGTTCTCCATCTTCGCCCCAATTATTGGTTTCCTACGTCCAACCTCATCGCCCGGTGACTTCTGCCACTCTAGCGCGCTGGGTCAGGTCGACTATGGACATGGCGGGTATAGATACCACTAAATTTGGCGCACACTCCACTAGAAGTGCAATGGCTACTAAGGTGGTCTCGGCCGGGGGATCTCTGTCAGATCTTCTACTGGCGGCGGACTGGTCCTCTGAGACCGTTTTCCGCTCCTTTTACTTCAGACCGGAAACACATGTGTCTATGGCCGCTTTGGGGTAATCTGATGTATATTGTCTTCATTTTCTGTAAGAAATGCTAGCTTTGAACTTGCATAAGATATGAGCCTCCTGTCTGAGGTATAATTCAAGATTTTCCTAGCTTGTGCCGGAAAATATTGATTATATGAAGACAGGAGGCGAGTATCTTCCCTCCCTACCCTACCCTATTATGGTTCCTTCTACTCTCTTACAGGATACTGAACACGTTCGACTGCGTTCAGGAAGGTCGAAGACACGTTCCTTCTAACATGGTTTCGTTTCCAAAGGCCCGGTTGGCCGTAGAAGCTGTCGGTTGGTCCCCGTTGGGACGAATGTTACCCCCGCGTACAACGGAACGTCTGGGATTCAGAAAAGGCCGGCCGGCCGAAGTCCCCGGAGTTGGGGGTCCCAGAGACTGGTGAATCATTTTCAATTCGTTTGGAAGTTCGCATGAAGAAAGAGGAATAGGAAGGGGAGGAGCAGTCCTTATATGCAGAGGCCAGAGGGAGGGGTCACAGACCCAAGGACTGCTGGGAAACGTAGTTTCTTTCTAGTTTTCAAGTTTCAGCTTTTCTGTTTCATGTTATTTTTAGAAAAGCTTGAATACTGATCAGTTTTGTTTCTGCTGTGAGCATTAATAAAGAAAGATTAATGCATAAGATACTCGCCTCCTGTCTTCATATAATCAATATTTTCCGTCACAAGCTAGGAAAATCTTGAACTATCCACTATGGTACCACAGTTACTCTCCTAATAAGAGATCGAAAGGAGTTGCAATTGGGTTTGATGGGAATACAAAGTTTATATTAGATACTATGGAGATGGATCCAGAGGGGAGATACTTGTTTGTTAGAGGTACCCTATGCAATGTGAAATACACATTTGTGAATGTCTATTGCCCTAACCTGCGCCCAGCAGTATACCTGAGAAGACTCATGTCAAAATTGGAGAAATTCAGAGAGGGTAAGGTCGTAATGGCGGGGGATTTTAACTTTGTCTTAGACCCTAAAATGGACACACAACCAGTATCATTGAGGTCTGGAGGAAAGCGTTTAAAAGGATTAAAAAATAAGCTGCATCAAATGCATCTTGTAGAAGTGTGGAGAATCCTCCATCCCACAGATAGAGATTTTACATACTATTCTTCTGTCCATAAATCATACTCAAGAATAGATTTTTTCTTCCTGGATCATGGGCTGTTGGAAGGTTTAAAAGGTATAGAAATTAAAACAATAACACTCTCCGATCATGCTCCAGTCGAAATGCTTCTGGAACTGGGAGGGAGACGGGAGGGCCGTAGACCATGGAGAATGGACGAATCCCTCCTGTCTGACACTAGAACAGCCGATGATCTAGAAGGGGATATGAGCCTGTTTTTTAGAGAAAATAATACTGAAAATGTGGCCCCATCAATATTATGGGAAACACATAAAGTATTCATGAGGGGCAGGATGATAGTAGAAAAATCTAAGAGGAGGAAAATTAGAGAAGCTCAGAGACACTCACTACTGGAAGAAATTCAGGGTTTAGAGAAGAAACATAAGGAAACCCAGGAGGAGGAAATATGGGCACTTTTAACAAATAAAAGAGGTAAACTTCGTGATCTAATGGAACTAGAGACTAGGGGCCAGATTCTCAGAGGCGTTACGACGGAGTATCTCAGATACCCCGTCGTATCGCCTTTTTTTTTTAGTCGTATCTATGCGTGTGATGCTGTGCATCACTTTTGCATAGATACGCTTCTACATCCGACAAGTGTAATCCAATTACACTTTCGGATCGTAGGTGTAATGACAACTCCGGCCACTAGGTGGCCTTTACGTTGTTTTTTCATTTGCATATGCAAATGAAGTAGTACGCCGATTCTCGATCGCTTTTACGCCGCCCCGTCGTCGCGTACGTCGTTTTCGTTCGCGTAAGGTTACCCCAGCTTCTATGTGGAGTAACCTTACGAGGTCCCGTCGGATGCCGTCGTGTCCCATCGGATGCCATGTTAAGTATGGCCTCGGGACCGCGTCGTGTTGTGCGTCGTTTACGTCGTTTGCGTACGTCGATTCTCAATGGGGCTGGCGTACGCTGCGATTACGTCGTTTACATTGAGAAAATGTGACGTCCTTTGGAGCATGCGCACTGGGCTTTTTCCCCGGCCGGCGCATGCGCAGTTCGTTCGACGCGGGGGCGCGCTTAATTTAAATACAAGCCGCCCCATTTGAATTGCGCGGGTTTACGCTGCGCGATTTACGCGACGTAAGCGAAACCTACGGAGCAAGTGCTTAGAGAATAAAGCACTTGCTCCAGTACGATGCGGCGGCGTAGTGTAACTGGCTTACGCTACGCCGCCGGAATTCTTAGAGAATCTGGCCCTAAATGGGTATTTGATAATATGAACAAAAAATTCTATGCCCTGGGTAATAAACCAGGGAAACTTCTTGCAAGGACTATAAAATCTAGAAACGCGCAGAATTTTATCTCTAAGATAAAGGACAGTAAAGGGGACATGGGTTATTCCACCAAGGATATAATGAATACTTTTCAAGAGTACTATCAAAAACTGTATAAGGTCAATGAAGATCTAGGGCCAATAGAGACACAGAACAAAAGTAGAAAAATTAGACAGTACTTAGATAGAGCTGGAATTCCTGTATTCCCTGAGGAAATAACGGCTAACCTGGAGAAGGAAATATCAATAGAAGAAATTAAACAAGTAATTAAGGGTATTAAAATGGGGAAAAGTCCTGGCCCCGATGGGTACACCTCTCTCTACTATAAAAGATATGGGGAAATCATCTCCCCTTTCTTTCAGGCATATATAAACTCCATAGGGGCTGGTATGAAAATACGAGAAGAAGCATTAGGAGCACATATTACATTAATAGCAAAGGAAGATAAGGATCCGTCGCTATGTGCCAGCTACAGACCTATCTCTCTGATCAACGTTGATATGAAAATATATGCAAAAATTCTGGCGGAAAGATTAAAACCATTCATGCCTGCTCTGATCGATAACGATCAGGCAGGATTTGTCCCAGAAAGAGAGATAAGAGACAACGTGTTAAGGGTATTGTTCCTGATCCAGAAAGCCAAAAAGAGTAAAGAGCCAGTAGTTTTCCTATCATTAGACGCCGAGAAGGCTTTTGATAGGCTAGATTGGGAATTTATGTTAGCTACACTGAAACAGGTGGGACTGGGCCCTAACATGCTTAAATGGATAGGAGCACTGTATTCAAAACCCTCAGCCCAGGTAGGGGTAAATGGGACTCTTTCAGAGAAATTCTTTCTATTCAATGGGACCCGACAGGGATGCCCCCTTTCACCCCTCCTTTTTGTACTATCCCTCGAACCCCTGTTGTCAACAATAAGAAGAAACCAGGCGATAGAAGGGATGAGGGTAGGAGGGAGGGAGCACAAGATCTCTGCGTTTGCCGATGACATGATGTTATATGTATCTAACCCCAGACAGACACTGCCAAAGATCATAACGGAATATGAGAACTATGGTGAGATCTCAAACTTAAAGATTAATAAAGAGAAAACTGAGGCACTATGTGTCTCATTGGGATAGGAGGAACGCAGGGAGCTTGGTGCCCTCTACCCTTTTACATGGAAGCAGAGGAAGATGAAATACTTGGGAATATATCTATCAAACAGGGAAAGATACATATATGAAGATAACTATGTCCCCTTGTCGAATAAGATAAAATTAGATCTTAAGGGGTATCATGTGGATAAAGTTTCCTGGTGGGGTAGAACAAATATAATAAAAATGATGATACTGCCTAAAATACTCTATATTTTCCAAACACTTCCCATAAAAATACCAGAGGCTCTCTTTAAAATCTTGGGGAAAATAGTAAGGAGGTTCATATGGAAGGAAAAAAAACCCCGAATATCAGCAGTGACTCTAACTAGACCTAGTCGCGAGGGGGGAATATCATTCCCTGACTTTAAAAGTTACTATAGATCAGCAGTACTAAAGAGAATAGCTGAATGGTTACAGGAAAGAGCTCAAAAGAAAAAATGGGTAGAAGTTGAGGAGAGCTTAAGTAGAGAAGATTTGGGGAAGAGAATATGGATTCCAAAACGCTATAGGAACCTACCTCAGGACAGTCCGTTAATGACAAAAGAAACCTATAGAATTTGGGATGTAATTTGTAAAGAAAGAAAATGGTCATATAATAGCCCGTTGATTCCCCTCACGGGTACAGACTTTTTCCCCCCGGGGAAGGCGGGGGGGGAGTACCTGCGATGGACTTCTTCGAATACACTAAGACTGAGGGACTTGATGAAGGGTAACCGATTAGGTTCCTTAGAGGACCTACGAGAAATGTATGGATCTTCCCCTGGAGAAGAATGGAGATATAGGCAGGTCCAGCATTTTGTAGGTACCCTTCAGAGACCCCTGCGAGACATGAAGGAACTAAATCCCTGGGAAAAACGTATAGTACATGGGGGGAAAAGAGGACAAGGAATATCAAATATTTATAAAATGTTGATATCCTTTGGAGAACCTGGCATACCAAAAGCACTCGGAGGATGGGAACAGGAACTGAATCAAAACATTTCAGATGACAAGAAAAGACAGGTACTAGACTTCGTCTATACTTCATCAACTGACTCAAAAATGAAAGAAATGAACTATAAACTCCTTATGAAATGGTATTACGTTCCAACTAAGCTTAATAAAATCAATATTGATGCATCACCTCTCTGTTGGAGAGGTTGCGGAATAGAGGGCACACATGCCCATATTTGGTGGCAATGCTCTCTGATACAGGGGTTCTGGATCAAGATCTTAGAAATGATTAAAAAGATAAGCGGACAAGAGGTGAAATTAGACCCCTGGCACTGCCTCTTCCATGGAACGGAAGTAGCTAGGAAAAAATATAAAAGATCATTGATCCCATTTTTCCTAAACGGGGCTAAAGCCTTAATACCTAGGAGATGGAGGGAAAAGAAGGTCCCATCGATAGGAGACTGGATAAGAGAACTGGACAAGATCTGTAAGATGGAGGAATTATTATCGAACCAAAATGAGTGTAGGCCAGAATTTGAGCGTATCTGGAAGAAGTGGAGAGAATTTAAGGAAAAGGAAGATTAGAAATGGGGAACACGAAGTAGGGGAATTCTGCTGGGGAGGACGGAGAGGAGGGAGAGAGAAAGTACTTAAAAGGGTAGGGGAGGGGGGTTGGGGGAGGAGGGAGAACGAGAGAGGGTTCTACAGGGTATGGTCACCTTCTCCCCCCCCTCATATAATCAATGCCCACCCCCCCCTTTTTTTTTTTTTTTTTTTTTTATATTTATCTTCTCTTTTTTTTTTTCTCACTACTTAGTGAACCGTAAGGAACACATTATAAAACCCTTCCGCTCACTATACACAAACTAGTATTTAAAAAAAAGGAAAAAAAGAGGATTTTTTTTTTTTTTTTCCTTCACCACTTAGAGTTCCGTTTGAACCGTAAGGAACACATTATTAAACCCCCCTGCTCACTGTTCACCAATTACTGTAGTATTCGGATTTTATTTTGTATTTATTTATTTATTTTTTCTCTTTCACCACTTAGAGTCCTGGTTGAACCGTACGGAACACATTATTAAACCCCCCAGATCACTGTTCACTAGTATTCGGATTTTTTTTTTTTTTTTTTGTATTTCATGTGTCTATGCCTCACATCTTGAGGATCTTGCTTCACTTGTCTCTTGTTTCACATTACTTAGGATCTAATAATCCAAGGATATTACTTATCCCCTATACCTTAAACATAATTACATCACACATTTCTCTTTTAGGGAAGAAGGAGAGAGGGGGGAAGTTTCTTTTTATTCTCTCCTTCTCCCCTCCTTTTTTTTTTTTCTTCAGGAGTGTTGGGATTCTGCTTAACTTGTCTTAGTCACACTTCACTTAGGATCAAGTGAACAAAGGATATTATGTATCCCTTAATTATTAAATATATTATATATATTTATCTCACTTTTTTTCTTTTTTTTTTTTTCTTTTTTCACCACTTAGAGTTCCGTTTGAACCGTAAGGAACACATTATTAAACCCCCCTGCTCACTGTTCACCAATTACTGTAGTATTCGGATTTTTTTTTTTTTTTTCTTTCACCACTTAGAGTCCTGGTTGAACCGTACGGAACACATTATTAAACCCCCCTGATCACTGTTCACAACTAGTATTCGGAAACTCTTTTTTTTTTTTCAGGAGTGTTGGGATTCTGTTTAACTTGTCTTAGTCACACTTCACTTAGGATCAAGTGAACAAAGGATATTATTTATCCCTTAATTATTAAATATATTATATATATTTATCTCACTTTTTTTTTTTTTTTCCCTTCTCCTTCCCTTTTTCTTCTCTCTCTCTCTCTCTCTCTCTCTCTCTCTCTCTTCTCTCCTGCTCTACCCCCCTCCCAGTTGCCCCCTTAAACCTGCAGGAGTACCCCAAGATAAGCAACCTCACTCGCCCAAAAAAAAAATCTGCCCACCCCTATTAATATCTCAGAGAAGGAGGAGTGGTAAAAGGGAGGAAATAGTTAGAGAAGTGAAAACCCCCAGATAGGGTAGAGTGCAATATAACTGATAGGCAGTATAGTCAGTAGTTGGCTGGGAATTATCATTTTTGAGACAATGTGTGTATGTGTGTATAATGTTTATTTAATTGTTGTGTAGTTGTATATGTAATGTGTAATTATGTGTTGTACAGTCGGAAAAGGTGAAAATTTGTTTAATAAAAAAGCTATAATACTGATGTACCACAAATCATATAAACATTAACAGCGCTAAACAAAGTTCCATAAGACCTCAGAACTAAAAAATATGTATTACCATATCCTGCTGTAAAAAAATAAAAATAAAAAAAACACAATTTCTGTGATGACGTGTGTGCATATGAAAGCACACACGTAAATATCTCTCAAAAAGAAAAAGAAAAAGGAAAGTCTTAAACGTAGTACCTCATATGCTGACGCTAATATGAGGCTAGGTATCAAGAGCAAAGTACTCAAAAAACATATACAACATATAGCATATGTAAAGAAAGCAAGAACAAGTCCATCAGTCAATCCTATAATTGTGAGTCAGAGAGCTCTTGAATATGGAACTTCTATTGATAGACTTGTATAACAATAATGTAAGTGTATGTGACACGACGGGATCCCCCAAAGGGACCTCACTCACCAGATAGAAGAGAAAAATGTGCAATCGAACACTCGCTGTCTCTCAGTTATGCAGTATGGCTGGAGGACTCCTCAATGGCTCTGCTCACATCCCTGGTCACTGTCAGCTGTATTAATCCTCCCATAGGCAAGTGGTCTTGTAAGAAGAGAGGATACTCCACAAAGTGTAAAACTGTTTTTATTAATTACATGGGCACACGTCAAAGTTACACTTACAAGATAAGATTTAAAAGTAGCGCTTGTAACATATCATACGGTGAGCGGCTCTCACTGTCTGAAGGGGGATTCCTCCTCCTGATGCCGTGAGTCCTGAGATGCTGCTCACCCGATTGGATAGTTGGATCACGTGACCACCGTCTAACGCATTTCGTGATTGGATACACGTCTTCAGAGGGCGTGGCCATGTGTCGTGATACAACTCATTATATAGCGCTGTACTAGAGAGGTGTACGCCCCTTGTGTGACGTGGGTTACTAGCTGGGCGTACGCTTTCAATGTTTATCAGCAAACAGCTGATCCGACGTTGCTCTCTCTGCGTTCGTCAGCTGTTGCTAAAATATCTTCCTAACTGCACGGCATTGGTAAATCAGATGTCCGTACTCCTGGTGGTGACAAGAGACACTGCATATGATTCAACCAAACCCTGCAGCATAACATATGATACGTTTACCAAGTCTTTAAAAAATCCTCTATCTTCTAGATACTACATGGACATAAAAACTTGACATATGCTAAAAAACATATCATATTTACAACACAGGTATATACATATTAGCAGTCCTAAAACGTCCAAAAATTATACCTGTTGCAATCATCATTAAAATGTGTACAGAGTACAAAATCAATGGAAAATTAAAATAGTAAAATTATATAATAGTACATTTTTTAAATTATACATTTAACTAAATGTTAAAAAGTTCTTCTATAGATTTAAGGAGAAAAAACTAGATAGGTCATTACTATATTTACCTCTTAAATGATCCTTATAGAGTATTCCTTCCATAGAAAATTTTTATATTTCCCTTAGTTCTGAACTAGTACCGCAGCCTATCTATAATGAATGGCTGCTATACTGCGCCATCTTCTGGCTGGTTAGAGAAAAACCGGATAGTAAAAAGGGAAAAAAATATATAAATATTTAAATGTGTATAAAATAAAATAAAAGAAAAAAGGAACCTGATTTCTTTCTTATGTATATTCACTCATTCCTATTAGGTGCCAAGGACTTGATCAGGTGATATCTCATTACTTTATTGATTATTTTAATGGTTACTAATAAAACAATTGAGATCTAGTTTGATATTTAATCCCTTAGGACTTAGTGAGTTAGTCAGAAATATCCATTTTGTTTCAGATTTTGAAATCTCCCGTACCATATTGGCACCCCTCCATTCATGTTTTATTTTCTCTACTCCCCAAAATTTCAATCCGATCGGATTACTATCATGCTTTTGAAGGAAGTGTAGGGAAACACTGTGGTCCTCATACTTTGTATTAATATTATATATATGTTCAGATACTCTTTTGCCTAAAGTTCTCTTAGTGCGCCCTATATATATATATATATATATATATATATATATATATATATATATATATATATATATATATACAGGCCACAGGGACATTCCAAAGCATAAACAACATGCGTTGATGCACATGTTATGCATTCTGTTATTTGGAATTGTCTACCATTAGCTGTGGAGGTGAAGCTGGTAAAACCTTGTAAATGGGTTGATACCTGTTGGCATGCTTTACATCGTCGGCAGGCATAAAACCCATTTTGCTCCCAAAACATCTGTAATGGTTTGGGTTGATCTAGTACCTTTTTGACTACTTGATCGCCAAAGGAGGAAGTTTTCCTATATATGAAAGCTGGTACTCCAGGTAAAGCTTGTTGGAGGGTTTTGTCCATTATTAGGATATTCCAGTGTTTCCTGAAAATATTCTCAACCTCCCTATATTGTTTGTGATACTGGGATATGAAGCTCCATTCATGTTTCTGGTTCGGGTCTCTTATTTTTGGTTGTAGTAACTGCTCCTGGATATTTTTCCCAACTTCTTCTCGGATCTCCTCTAAGACATATTTATTATAACCTTTTTCAATAAAATGTTGCTTGATGAGGGATGACTGAAGCATATAATCATCATGTTGTGTGCAGTTACGGCGTATTCGCATAAATTGGCCTTTTGGTATATTATGCAGCCAATGGGGGTGGTGTCCACTATGCACAGGGATATAACTGTTCCTATCGGTACTCTTAAAATAGGCTTTATTTGTCAGTTTTTGTTCTTCCTTCATAACTAGTACATCTAGATAATGAATTTGCTCTTTATCCCAATTAAATTCCAAATTGATGTAATTAGTATTGGTATTCAACCATGTGGAGAACTCTTTCAAGGATTCCTCAGTTCCCTGCCATAATATGAACAGGTCATCAATATATCGCGTATAAAATATCAGTTCACTACGTCTGTTTTGGTAGATCCATTTATCCTCCCACTCACTCATAAAGAGGTTCGCTAGACTCGGTGCGAACTTCGCCCCCATAGCAACTCCAGTCTTCTGACTGTAGAATTCACCCGCATACAAAAAATAATTCCTGGTTAAGCAATATTCCAGAATCATACCTAGAAATTTCTTCTGTGTATGTGGTAAGTCCTCACGTTGACATAGCGCCCAATTTAACGCCAAAAGAGCGTCATCGTGTTGTATATTTGTATATAATGCGGCCACGTCTGCTGTGACCAGGAAGACATCTGTGTCTTTAGGTATGTTAATCTCACCAAGTTTCTGAAGGAAACTAGTAGTGTCCTTAAGGTATGCTTTGGTGTTTTGTATACTAGTTTGTAGAAAGTGGTCCAGATACTGTCCCACCCGAGCAGTAACTGATTCAATGCCGTTAACTATTGGCCTTGCTGGAGGAATAGTTGGGTTTTTATGGACTTTGGGTACCGTATAGATAATTGGAATACGGTTAAAGCTAGGACATAGATAATGTTTTTACTTTTTAGTGATTACTCTCATGTAATAGCCAAAGTCTACTAAATTTCGGAGGTCATTTCTGTAGCTTTTGGTAGGATCTTTTGAAAAATGGCTATATGTCGTCTCATCTTTTAGCATGTTTAGAAGTTGGGTGTGGTAAAAGGCTTTGTCTAGAATAACCACCCCTCCTCCTTTGTCTGCTGGACGTATGATGACTTCTTTCCTAGCTTCTAGCGCTGGGTTCAGTATTAATAATCTGATCGATTGATCGGACGTTTGGTAATCTTTCCAGATGTACTACCTCTCTTCTCCTAGGGGGGCTGTATGGCCGACACACTCTACATTTCCTCTTCTCTCTTCCCGCGGTGACGACATCCTCTACCGCCACCTCTTGACCTCACGGCTCCGGAACTCAAAAGGGGGAGAGCTCTTCCTGTGCACTGTCCTCCACGCTGGTATGCCGAATACCGCTGCTCCCGCTGTACACTTCTCCGGCACTGCTTGCTTCAGGGGCAGTTCTTCAGCCTCCAGCCTATCTGGTAAGGCGAGGCACAGGCGCATCCACTCTTCACCCCCCTCTGTCTCCGCTCTCTCGATGAGTTAACGCAGAAGAGTCTTCATGTCACCTCCGGAGTTAGCGGCAAAAGAGCTTTGTGCCATAGCCCTTCACGGCGCGCCACCGCTGACGACCTCCTGAGGTGACTGGCAGTTTGCCTCGGGCGGAACCCCCTTATATAGGGTTCCCCCCAGGCTTCTAGAATCTTCCTTGGATGGTTTCAAGGGTCCGCCCTTACTGTTTTTAGGCACCCTGACCTACTTTCCAGGGAACCTTGACCTACTTTCCTGGGGGAGCCTTAAAACCCCTTTTAGCTGCCACTTAGAAAAGGGGGCCGGAGGAACTTAAAACCCTGTATCCCTTTTCTTTCACATTCTTTACATTTTTTTTACAACACTGTTGGGGGAGGGGGGGGGGTGTGCTAGGGTGAAATATCAGGTGTCTTCTAGACACCTGACTTCTGTCCTTTGAGACAGAGAAAGGAATCAAGGACAGATTCTTAAATTCCTTTCTCTGTAGCCTCAGTTGCATTGAAAATTAATGAACAGGACACAGAGGCACAGAGGACACAGGACACAGAGGCTCCTGTCCATTCATAAACTGAAGCTGAAGTTTACTCTGGTTCAGTTTTGAATGGACACAGGAGTGATCCGTACTTCAGAAAAGGGAGGGGTAAATTACATATTTACCAACCCCTATCCCCCATCCCCCTGTGTACCTGCAGCAGATGGAAACTAGCAGTGCTGCAAGGGGGGACGAGGGGGGGGGGCAAACACACAGGGAGGAATCAGATGTGGGCAGCACTCGGAGGGGGATCTATATGGCAGGGTGGGGGGGGAGCGGCAATTACAGGAACTATACACTGTGTCTGTTTCTCCCTCCAGCAGCTAAAGCAGCTGGGATAGAGAGGGATGCGGCCCTATGTGGGGATGACTGGGTAGTTCTTTTGGTGGCCATCTTCACTGGGGGGATATAAATAGTGTCAGGGGGTGTTTTATTTTTGCAGGGGGTGGCAAAAAAAACACCCCACTGGTTGGTCAGTCGGCTGCACCCCCCAGCACTTATCCTATCTAAGTTGCAGTTGGTGGGCAGGTTGCGGGCTCCTACGGGTGACGGACAGGGGCCGGGTTGCGGGCTCCTATGGGCAGCAGGCAGCAGGCAGGCTGTGGGCTACTGCGGGTGGCAGGCAGTGGCTTCTGTGTCCTCTCTTCCTCCTCTGCTTCTGCTGTGTGGCTCCTCCTCCTAGGAGTCCAATAGGATTTCCTGTCCTTTCAGCCAACCAGGTGACGGGTCTTAAGACCCACTTCCCGATTGGCCGGGAAAAGGATCAGTGTGGCAATAGCAAAAATTCATTGTCACACAACTGGGTGGTATCAGGGACGCACTGCTCTGACTCTAATCACGTGCTTCAAAAAAAAACATACCTCCGCCATCAGGGTACACCTGACACCAGGGTCAGTTCTCTAGATGTGCTGGGAACTCAGTGAAAAATATATATTTATAATGTGTATATATATATATATATATATATATACACCCTGTTCCAAATTATTATGCCAATGATATTTTTCTCATTTACCTAAATAAATGATGTAAACAACAGTCAGCATAATTCTCATGTTATCGACTATTAAGAGTACAATTCAAATTTTACTGAACAAACCTCCTAATGATAACAGTTTATTTTTTTTCCAAATAACTTACAATGCACTGTTCCAAATTATTACGCACAGTAAGTTTCAAAACACTTTATAGGTTGTAAGGAACTGAAAATTGTCAAGTGTTGTGTTTACAGCATATTTAATAAAATCAAAAGCTATTTGAACACCATTTTAACTTTTTAAACATTTTAACAGGTCACGTTACATTTTAACATAGATACCCCGGCGTAATTCGAATTTTCCGCCGGCATGTCATTGTTTTCTATCCAGAAAACAAGATACGCCGGACTTACGCTAAGATACGACTTGCGTATGTTTCTTACACCATCGTATCTTAGATGCATATTTACGCTGGACGCTAGGGGCGCGTCCATGTTAAATATGCAAATAAAGTAGATACGGCGATCCACGAACGTACGTACGCCCGGCGCAGTGTGTTTACGTCGTTTGCGTAAGCGTCTGTATGGGGTAAAGATAAAGCTGCTATAGTGAGGCGCAGCCAATGTTAAGTATGGATGTCGGGACCGCGTCGTATTGGATGTCATTTACGTTGTTTGCGAATAGGGAATTGCGAATATTACGTACACGTCGTTTTCATTGACTATTTTCGACGTGATTTCATGCATGCGCAGTAGGGTACGTCCACGGCCGGCGCATGCGCAGTGTAAAAAAAGCGTTGTTTGCGTCGGGTCATAAATATACTAAACCACGCCCCACACTAGTTAATTTGAATTACACCCGCGTACGCAGGCCCATTTACGCTACGCCGCCGTAAGCTACAGCGGAATTTCATTGAGGATTCGTAATACGCCGCTGTGGCTTACAGCGGCGTAGTGTAAATGGCATACGCCGTGCGGGCGTCCCATCTTTGTGGATCTGGCCCTATATATTATACATAGAGCGCACTATACACAGAGCGCACACTATACACAGAGAAAACGATATATTATACACAGAGTGCACTATACACAAAGCGCAAACTATACACAGAGAACACACTGTATATTATACAAGAGAACACTATATATTATACATAGAGCGCACTATACACAGAGAACACTATACACAGAGCGCATACTGTATATTATACACAGCGCACACTACACACAGAGAAAACAATATATTATACACAGAGTGCACTATACACAGAGCGCACACTATACACAGAGAACACACTGTATATTATACTAGAGAACACTATATATTATACATAGAGCACACTATACACAGAGAACACTATATATTATACACAGCGCACACTACACACAGAGTGCACACTATACACAGAGCACACTATACACAGAAAACACTATATATTATACACAGAGCTCACACTATACACAGAGAACACCATATACAGAGAACACTATATATTATACACAGAGCACACACTATACACAGAGAACACTATATATTATACACAGAGTGCACTATACACAGAGCACACACTATACACAGAGCGTACACTATACACAGAGCGTACACTATACACAGAGCGCAAATTTTACACAGAGCACACACTGTATATTATACACACAGCGCACACTATACAGAGCACACTATACACAGAGAACACTATACACAGAGCGCACAATGTATACACAGAGCGCATACTATACACAGAGAACACTATACACATTGCTATTGTTTAGGGTGGAGAGACAAGAAGGGAAGTTATTGTTTAGGGTGGAGAGGCAGGAAGGGGGTTATTGTTTAGGGTGGAGAGGCAGGGAGGGGGGTTATTATTTAGGATGAAGGCAGGGAGGGGGGTTATTGATCAGGGTGGAGGCAAGAAGGGGGTTTATTGTTTAGGGTGGAGGCAGGAAGGGGGTTATTGTTTAGGGTGGAGGCAGGGAGGGGGGTTATTGTTTAGGATGAAGAGGCAGGAAGGGAGGTTATTGTTTAGGGTGGAGGTATGGAGGGGGTTTATTGTTTAGGGTGGAGGCAGGAAGGGGGGTTGTTTAGGGTGGAGGCAAGGTGGGGGGTTATTGTTTAGGGTGGAGAGGCAGGAAGGGGGTTATTGATTAGGGTGGAGGCAGGAAGGGGGGTTATTGTTTAGGATGGAGAGGCAGGGAGGGGGGTTATTGTTTAGGGTGGAGAGGCAGGAAGAGAGGTTATTGTTTAGGGTGGAGGCAGGGAGGGGGATTATTGTTTAGGGTGGAGAGGCAGGGAGGGGGCCGTTTTAGGGTGAAGAGGCAAGGAGCGGGGCGGTTTTAGCGTGGAGGGACAGGGAGGTGTCCGTTTTAGGGTGGAGAGGGAGGGGGGCCCTTTTAGGGTGGTGAGATGTAGGGAGGAGGGTTATTTTTTAGGGTGAAAAGACAGCAGGGGTTGTTTTAGAGTGGAGAGGCAGGGAGAGGGGTTATTGGTAGGAGAGGCAGGCAGGTAGGGGGCTGTTTTAGGGTGGAGACGCAGGGAGGGGGCCGTTTTCGGATGCAGGGGGGGAATTTGGGGTTTGGGAACCCCACAGGCTCTGCAGCAGCTGAGAAGTGAACAGATGTGGGGGGAGGGGGAGGGGAGATAGGCTCACAGCAGGACACAGTACACACTGAGCGATTGGAGCAGTCTAGCCGCCCTGCAGAGGAGTCTGACTGGACTTGGGGGATGGGAAGCATGCTGCCGGAAAGCAGTGACAATGAGAGCTCACCTCCGATCCCCACACCCAGTCACTCACCTTCTGCTCTTAGGCTCAGATCTGCACCCACTCATCAGTGAATAGGATGGTTTGAAAATTAGTCTTCATGTATTTTTCTGCCCAATGCAGCCATTTCTGCTTGTGAGCATTGGTTAGTGGTAGCCAAATGGAAGGTTTATGCACAGTTGCAAGACTCTGGAGGACTCTACACAATGATGACCGTGGGACTGACTCCAGAGGCACCAGCAGCTTCAAATATCTGTTTACTGCTATGTAATGGTGTTTTAGCAGCTGCTCTCTTGATACGTTGCATGGATCTGGCAGAAATGTTCCTCAATGTGCCTTTATCTACATAAAACCCGTCTGTGCTCTGAATGAGCCACAAATCTCTTAATAGTGCGATGATCACGCTTAAGTTTTCGTGAAATATCAATTTTTTTTATACCTCGTCCAAGGCATTGAACTATTTCACTCTTTTCGGCAACAGAGATCTTTTTTCTTCCCCATATTGCTTGAATATGGTGCTCTGCTTAATAATGTGGAACCACTCTCCTTTAGTAGTTTTTCCTTTAATTGGGCAATCTAATTTGGCAATATAATTATCACAGGTGTCTAAGATTGTTTTCAGTGATCAAAAGTGCCCTGAGACACAATGCCATGCATGAGTTAAACTGAAAAACAAAATATTTAATCTTTGTGACACTGAAATATAATTGGCATACTAATTTGGAACAGGGTGTATATATACATGTAGCAAGGTGCCACTTTGAATGTGGTTAAAAGACTACTGTTTGTAGATTAAGAAGGAACTCAGCTCCCTCCAGTGGCCAATTGTTGTATAGCCACCTCCTGTTTGGTTTTACACTGGTGCAGCAACGGATTATGGGAATTGAAGTGCAGGGAGATAAGGACTCCATTGCCCTGGGTAATTGACAGACTACAATGTCCAGAGTGCAACTGTGCCATCCCAAAGTACTTTGCACCCTGGGCAGCCTGATGGTTGAAGGAATTTAAGGAGGAGGACATCTTCGGCTCGCTATCTTGGGACCGCCTCTTCGAGCAAGTAGGAGGCCTGTGTTGAGGCCTGTCTCCGGAATCCTAGGCCTAAGAAGCCTGGGCCTACAAACGCCTGTGTGGATCGCACATCCTGAGAAGGGATTCCTGGTGGAGTGTCCGGGCTGCGTCCAAGAGCAACTGGTGACCTGTTGATCGTCAGTGTGTGAAGGCCGTGTGGAAGACCGGGAACTGTCGGTGCCCTGGTGGAGAACAAGATGGGGGGTTACCAGATAGTGGTGATCCACATTAACCACTTCCCGCCCGGTCAATGGTCAATTGACGTCTGGGAAGTGGTTGTGAAATCCTGACTGGACGTCTATTGATGTCCTGCAGGATTTAATGCCGGCGCGCGTCAGTCTGGCACCCTGCATCTCCGATCTCGGTAAAGAGCCTCTGGCGGAGGCTCTTTACCACGTGATCAGTCGTGTCCAATCACGACTGATCACGATATAAACAGGAAGAGCCGTTGACCGGCTCTTCCTCACTCACGTCAGACAGACGCGAGTAGAGGAGAGCCGATCGGCGTATCTCCTGACAGGGGGGTTCGCGGTGATTGTTTATCAGCGCAACCCCCCTCGGATGCCCACAATGGACCACCAGGGAGTGCCCCCCGGTGCTCAATAGAGCACAAATAGATTAAAAAAATTGGAGAGGAATACAATTGATGCCAATCAGTGCCCACAAATAGGCACTGACTGGCAACATGGGCACTGACTGTAATGATGCCCAGCAATGCCATCAGTGCCACCCCTCAGTGTCACCCAGTGTCCATCAGTGCCACCCAGTGTCCATCAGTGCCACCTCTTAGTGCCCACCTATGCCCAGTTCCCACCTATCAGTGCCCACCTCTGCCACCCATAAGTGCCCATCAGTGCCACCCATAAGTGCCAACCATGAGTGCCACCAAAGTGTGCCCAGTGCGCCTATGAGTGCCCATCTGTGCCGCCTATGAGTGCCCATCAGCGCCGCCTATGAGTGCCCATCAGTGCTGCCTATCGGTGCCCATCAGTGCCACCTCATCAGTACCCATCAGTGCCCATAATTGAAGAAGAAAACATACTTATTATTATTTACAAAAAAATTAACAGAAAAAAATAAAAACTTAATTTTTTCAAAAATGTCGGTCTTTTTTTTAGTTGTTGTGCAAAAAATAAAGATCGCATAGGTGATCAAATACCACCAAAAGAAAGCTCTATTTGTGGGAACAAAATTAAAAATGTCATTTGGGTACAGTGTAGCATGACCGCGCAATTGTTATTCAAATTGTGACAGTGCTAAAAGCTGAAAATTGGCTTGGGCGGGAAGGTGTGTAAGTGCCTGCTATGGAAGTGGTTAAAGCTGGATTCCACCCGCCATTTTTTTTGTTTTTAAAGTCAGCAGCTACAAACAGTGTAGCTGCTGACTTTGAATAAGGACACTTACCTGTCCTACTTGCCCGCGCTGATGGCCCCCCCGATGCCGATCCTCGATCCATGGCAGCTCCAGGCGCCGCCATCCACAGTAAGGGAAACAGGCAGTGAATTTGTGCGGCTTCACTGCCCGTCTCCTACTGCGCATGTGCGAGCAGCGCGGCGCTTTGTCAATGGTCCGGCTGCTTTCTGGGATACACACAGTACCCAGAATGCAGCGCGCCCCATTCACGTGCGTTTCATATACTCTCTGTTGTGTAGCATGTGTGGGGGTGGAAGGGAACATGTGCCAAGTGCGTGGGTCCACCAACATGGGCATCTTTTGTGTCATCCACAGATGTGCAGGAGGGAGCGGGGCCATCTGTGGCTGCTAGGGCCCGTCCGGAGACATCCCCCGAACATCCAGTCCCTCTGGCTGCCCCCCTGGAAGAGGACTTGTTGGAAGGAAGTGGGCACAGCTCTACGGAGGAGGCGGTTGAGGAGGAGCTTGTCGACCAGGACCAGGAGCTCTACCTGATTTTGGAGGAGGACCATGGGTTGCCCGGACCAGCCCAAGCTATCCCCCCATCTTTTTCAAGCCCCTCAGTGTCCACCCCCAACCTCTCCAGTCCCTCTCTTTCCACCCCCCTCATCTCCGGCCCCTCAACATCCTCCCCTTATGCCAGGTCCCCTGCCACTCCCCGGAAGGCGACTTGCAAGACGAGGGGTGTTCCCAAGGTCCTGCCGGAGCAGCTGGCCAGGCAGCAGGACCAGCAGAATCGCCACCTTTCAGAGTTTGTGGGGGAGATGAGGCGCCTGGCCGACAGCCTGGCCTCCTCGGATGCCATTACTGATGCCATCCTAGATGTCGCTGGCAACAGTGCAGCGACAGTCACCAGCCTGGGGGAGCTGCAGACGACCACCTCAGACCTTGTGAGGGAGGTCAAAGGTCTGTGGGTTGCTGTCCAGGACCAGACGGCTGTGCTGACCCGCATAGCGGTCGCCTTGGAGGGCATACAGGCAGCCAGGGAGGGACATGGGGATGCTTCTCCTCCACCAGGCGGAGCCCACGCCAGGCCCATTAATTATTTGATTTTTTATTTTGCTCTGGTGAAGAGCTTTTTATTTTTTGCTTTTTGCTCTGGTGAAGAGCTTTTTATTTTTTGCTTTTTGCTCTGGTGAAGAGCTTTTTATTTGTTGCTTTTTGCTCTGGTGAAGAGATATTATTTTTTGCTTTTTGCTCTGGTGAAGAGATTTTTATTTTTTGCTTTTTGCTCTGGTGAAGAGATGTTTATTTATTTTCTTGATACTGCACACGGTGCAGTGTGAATGGTGTGTGAATGTGGGGGTGGCACTCCTGCCAGTAAGGGGTGTCACCCTCGGCTGTTGGTGAGAAGTTATCCCCACGGCTGTGTGAATGGTGTATGAATAGACAGCAACATCATTGGGGCCTTGACGCAGCGTTGCTGCTCCCAAGTCCTACATGCTGGACTTGGGCTAATCCAATGTGATGTGGATGTGGGGTGTGTGATCTAGGGACCACAGTGGTGTACACGCGTGCATTGTCTGTGTGCCATGATGAATGTGTGTGTTTAACGGTCAAAGATTTGTAACACGAGGCAACTCCTGACTGCTCTTCCATCAGCAGGCGGCAGACGGGGTCTCCTCTGGCAGGGGGGGGGCGCTGTCTGGTTGGGGGGTCAGGTCATCATGTAGGGCAATCTGCAGGCCTTTTCTCATGGCAAAGTTGTGCAGAATGCAACATGCACCGATGATCTGACCCACAAAGTTTGGGGAATACAACAGGGCCCCCCCAGACTTATCCAGGCATCGGAAACGGGACTTCAGGATTCCAAATGTGCGCTCAACCACTGCACGGGGTTTGATCTGTGCTTCATTGTATCTTCTCTCTCCTCTGGTTTGGGGATTCCGGAAAGGAGTCATGAGATGGGGTCCAAGTACATATGCAGAGTCACCTGTAAGGGAAAAGACAGGAGGATGTTAGCCGTGTATGTGCCCCTCATGATGTGTGCATCATGGGGGGGACAGTCATGCCTGCCACCCATGTCACTCACCAACCAGCCAGCTGTCCCCATACATGTTCTGCTCAAAATCTTCTGGGATGGTGCTTTGACGGTATATGTAGCTGTCATGGCTGGACCCGGGGTCTTTGCCACGGACGTGCCATATGAGGTATTTGGCATCAGCTATCACCTGTACGTTGATGGAATGCCAATGCTTCCGATTGCGGTAAATGTGCTCTGTAGCACTGGGGGGCTGTAGTGCCACATGTGTGCAATCAATGGCCCCGATGGTGCGTGGGAATCCGTCAATTCTGTAGAAATCTGTCATTGCCTTCTGCCGCAGTTGCTCAGTGGTGGGTCTAATGATGTGGTGAGACATGCGTCTGAGGATTGCGGGCATAACCTGGTGCAGACATCTGCTTATGCTGGTTTGTGACATCCCAGCCACAACTCCACTTGTACGCTGGAATGATCCACTGGCCAGGAAATGGAGTGTTGCCAGGACCTTCACCAGTGGCTGCAGTGCATGTGAGCGGTGTGTCTTGCTGGTGATTTCATCCTGCAGGGTTGTGGTTAGTTCCAGGATGGCAGCAGGGCTGAATCTGAAGATGCGATACACCTCCTCATCACCCATGCCAAAGAGGCTCATGCGCACTCGGTAGATCCTCTCACGTGCCCCCCTCCTCCTCCTCCTCCTTCTATGCTCCTCTTCCTCTGCATACATTAGTAGTGCGCAGACCATGGCTGCCCCTGGCATGTTGGCATACGAATGTGTTGTCCAGTAAGTGTGATTGCTCAGCTCGTCCGTTATGGTGCTGCTGTAGTTGCTCTCCAGCTGACTTGCACACGGTCTTGAGCAAAGTTACCCATGCTATTATGAGGGGTATGTTTACTCAAGGCTTTCGTGTTACGCGCACCACGCATAGCCTACCCCGAACGCGCGTAGTTTCGGTAATCCGCGTATCTCCCTCATTTGCATATTTGGATACTAATTCAATGGGAGCTGAATATGTGCGATGCGTAACTATGCGCCTACGCCGCACTAACTTAAAGCATTTTCGATGCTCAGATGAAAAAGATTTTCTGGCGTATGTGGTTCTGTGTTTACGGCGCATCGATACGCCGGCGCACATTTACAATTACGTAAATTTGTAAGCTCCAAAACAACTCACTGGATTAACAGCAAGGCAATGTGTGTCACCATCAGGGCTCAAGTCCTGCGGGAACGCGTGGGAACGGAGTTCCTGCACTTTTTTCACAGCAGGAACTCAGTTCCCTTTGCAGGACTAGAGCAGCCGAGCCGCCCGAGCCAATCCTTCACTATGGGGCGCTGCCCAGCTCGAGTTACTGTCAGGGGCAGGCGAACCTTAGTAATCCTTTATGTTACTGGCCACTTCCTGTATATGGATTAATCGGATAGTGTGCGTGTATGCCTCGATGTTCTTTCTAAATCGTGGGATTTAGAAAGAACTTCTTTCTAAATAACTCGGGGCAGACCTCCGCGATGTCTCCTGGGAACAATGACAAAAGCTCCCAGGAGACATTGCGGCATTGAGGAAGTGACGGAATACCCGCACATGTCCAAAGTCCGGCCGCGGGCCAATCGCGGCCCGCGACCTGGTTTTGGACGGCCCGCCTGGTTCTCAGGTGTACCGTGGTATCAGGGGAGATAAGGGCTGTCAGATGAGCCCAATCTCCTGATCCCCTGTCGGCACCGTAGCTCTGTCAGCCTCAAAAGTGAAAGTAATGCAGGGGAGTGTGCTGTGCTCTCTGCTTCCCCCTAGAGTGCAGTACCCGGCTGAAGAGAGGAAACTGAAAGGTACTGTGCTAGAAACCTAGATTTGCTTTAAAAGCGCTTTATACATGTGAGTATCTGTGTGCCTGTATGTGTGCGTGTGTGTGTGTGTGCCCCTGTATGTGTCTGTATGTGTGTGTGTGTGTGCCTGTATGTGTGCGTGTGTGCCCCTGTATGTGTGTGTGTGTGTGCCTGTATGTGTGTGTGTGTGTGCCTGTATGTGTCTGTATATGTGTGTGTGTGCCTGTATGTGTGTGTGTGTGCCTGCCTGCCTGTATGTGTGTGTGTGTGCCTGCCTGTGTCTGTGTGTGTGCCTGCCTGTGTGTATGTGTGTGCCTGCCTGTGTGTGTGTGCCTGCCTGTATGTGTATGTGTGTGTGTATGTGTGCCTAATTCTTGTTGGACAGTGTATTAGTGATTGAACGAACACAATTTTAATGGTTCAAAGAATGTCAGGCAAAATGGTCAGCCCTCACGCATGTTCACTTTATCAATTCTGGCCCTCTTTGAATAAAGTTTGGACACCCCTGATATACAGGAAGCGGCCAGTGACATAAAGGATTGCTAAGGTACAGTGGATCAAACAAAAAACAAACATGCGGTTAAGTAATTATGCATATAAGCGTATCATTTTTATTTATTTTTTGGTGGGGGAGTGGATCTTGGATGGGAGTTCCCACACTTTTTTCCCCAGGACTTGACCTCTGGTCACCATATATCAGAACATAGAATGGGCATTGAGGCTCCATGCACCGATGTAAACGTACAAGGAAAAGAGCACACTCCATAGTGTAAATCAATTGAAAGCAGCAAAGTTTAAAGAAAAGTAGGATTTTTAATGACAGCTTACCTGTAAAATCCCTTACTTTGAGTACACCATGGGACACAGAGCCTTAGTCATAGTGGGTTGTATGGTCACCAGAGGTAATTAGATACTGACACAACCAATGAGAAGAAGTTCCTCTCCATATAACCCCTCCCATACAGGAAATACCTCAGTTTTTGTAGCAAAGCAGTAAGGATCCCATAGAAGGGGGGGACCTCTGTGTCTCATGGTGTACTCAAAGAAAATAATTTTTACAGGTAAGCTGTTATTAAAAATCCTACTTTCTTTATCGTACACCACAGGACACAGAGCCTTAGTCATTACATAGTGGGACGACCCAGAGCAATGCTCAATATGAAGGGTGGGAGACAGATCAATTAGGCTGCCACCTGATAAAAAGCCCTAGATCGCTGCTTGCAGTATACGACGCCCGAAAGCAGAATCCTCATGTCCTCATACATCATACATCAATTTGATAGACTTTGGTAAATTTATAGACTGAAGTATCAGCTTTATAGATCTGAGCCATCGAAGCCTGGTGCGGCTTAACAGGAAAGGGAGGAACCTTATTTCTTAACCACTTCCCACCCGGTCAATAGCATATTGACGTCCGGGAAGTGGTTCTGAAATCTCCGATCTCGGTAAAGAGCCTCCGGCGGAGACTCTTTACCACGTGATCAGCCGTGTCCAATCACGGCTGATCACGATGTAAACAGGAAGAGCCGTTGATGGCTCTTCCTAACTCGCGCCTGACAGACGCGAGTACAGGAGAGCCGATCGGCGGCGCTCCTGACAGGGGGGGTTTGCAGTGATTGTTTATCAGCGCAGCCCCCCCCTCGGATGCCCACACTGGACCACCAGGGAAGCCCACACTGGACCACCAGGGAAGGGCAAAAAAAGGGCAATAAAAAAAAAAGGCAGTTAAAAAAAAAGAAAAGAAAAGGGCAGTAAAAAAAAAGATGCCAATCAGTGCCCACAAATGGACACTGACTGGCAACATGGATCCATCAGTGCCACCACTCAGTGTCCATCAGTGCCATCCCACAGTGTCCAACAGTGCCACCCCTCATTGCCCATCCATGCCCAGTGCCCACCTATCAGTGCCCATCTGTGCCACCCATAAGTACCCATCAGTGCCACCCATAAGTGCCGCTCATGAATGCCCATCTGTGCCGCCTATAAGTGCCCAGTGCCGCCTATCAGTGTCCATCAGTGCCGCCCATGAGTGCCCATCAGTGCCGCCTATGAGTGCCCATCAGTGCCGACTATAAATGGCCATCAGTGCCGCATACCAGCGCCGCCTATCAGTGCCCATCAGTGCCACCTCATCGGTGCCCATCAGTACTACCTCATCAGTGTCCATCAGTGCCACCTCATCGGTGCCCATCAGTGCCGCCATATCAGTGCCCGTAATTGAAAGAGAAAACTTACTTATTTACAAAAAAAATTAACAGAAAAAAAAAATTCTACATTTTCAGTCTTTTTTTAGTTGTTGCGCAAAAAAAAAAAAAACATCGCAGAGGTGATCAAATACCACCAAAAGAAAGCTCTATTTATGGGGAAAAAGGGACGCCAATTTTGTTTGGGTACAGTGTAGCATGACCGCGCAATTGTCATTCAAAGTGCGACAGCGCTGAAAGCTGAAAATTGGCTTGGGCAGGAAGGTGCGTAAGTGCCTGATATGGAAGTGGTTAAACCATAAGCTTGAACAATTACTTGTCGAATCCACCTAGCAATAGTGGATTTTGATGCCGACTGGCCCTCCTTGGGACCATCTGGCACAATTAACAAAACATCTGTTTTACGTATCTGAGCCTTAGCCTGCAGATAAACCTTTACTGCTCTCACTTCATCTAGAGAGTGCAATAACTTTTCCTCCGCTGTTCGCGGGTCAGGAAAAAAGGAAGGCAAAACAATGTCTTGATTTAAGTGAAACGCCGACACCACCTTTGTTTCCCTACGGGAAAGGTCGTAAACAGTGGTGACCGTTACAGGGGGGAATGCATAGATCAGTGAAAACTGATTCCAAGGAATTGGCAGAGCATCCGTTCCATAGGCCAGCGCAGTGCTTTAAGTGGGCCAAAAGAGGTGCCGGTACTCTATTAGGCGCCGGTGCTCCCCCCCCCAATACTGAACATGAAAATACCCTTAGAAAGTACCCTGAAAAAGAGCTACTGTAGAAAGAGCTACTGAACATAAATAAAATGTGCAAAAGGGTATTGAACAAAATGTTGTACAAAATGTACATAAAATAAATTATAAAAATTATAATAACATACTAACCATAGAACAGTAAACAGTAAACCATCAGCCCCCCCCCCCCACCATCATCATCATTAATTACATCACCATATGCCCCCCTCACCATCATCATTACAAAATCATCATCCCCCTCAGCATCATTAACAGCCCCCCTGCCACCATCATCATTACAAAATCTTCAGCCCCACCATCATCATTATTAGAAAATCATCATCCCCCCTCACCGTCATCATCATCATCAGCCCCCCCCCCCCCAAACTATCATCATCATCATCACTAAAAAAAATCAGGTCCCCTCACCATCGCAAGCCAGCCCCCCCCCCCACCCCCACCATCATCAGCATTAAAAAAATACATCAGTGGCCCCATCATAAGTCCCCTTACATCAGCGCCCCATCAGAAGTCCCCTTACATCAGTGTCCCCATCAGCAGCCCCCTTACATCAGAGTGTGTCCCCATCAGTAGTCCCCTTACATCAGAGTGTGCCCCTATCATCAGCCCCCTTACATCAGAGTGTCCCCCATCAGCAGCCCTCTTACATCAGAGTGTCCCCCATCAGCAGCCCTCTTACATCAGAGTGTCCCCCATCAGCAGCCCCCTTACTTAAGAGTGTCCCCCATCAGCAGCCCTCTTACATCAGAGTGTCCCCCATCAGCAGCCCTCTTAGGGAGAGGAGGGGGGAGAGAAGAGGGGGAGGTAGGGGGAGTAGGGGGAGAGGAGGGGGAGAGAAGAGGAGGGGGGAGAGGAGGGGGGAGAGGAGAGGAGGGAGGGAGAGGAGAGGAGGGAGAGAGGAGAGGAAGAGGTAGAGGAGAGGGGGAGCGGAGAGGAGGGAGGGAGAGGAGAGGAGGGAGGGAGAGGAGAGGGGAAGAGGGGGAGGTAGGGAGAGGAGGGGAGGAGGGGGAGAGAGGAAGGGGAGGGGGAGAGGGGGAGAGAGGATAGGGGGGAGAGTAGGAGGAGGGGGGAGGAGAGGGGGAGAGGAGAGGTGGAGTTAGGGAGAGGAGGGGGAGAGAAGAGGGGGGAGTGGAGGAGAAGGGGAGAGAGGAGAGGAGGGGGAGAGGAGAGGGGGAGGTAGGGAGTGGAGGGGAGGAGGGGGAGAGAGGAGAGAGGAGAGGAGGGGGCGAGAGGAGAGGGGGAGAGGAGGGAAGGAGACCTTTACATTCAGGCAATGTGCTTGGTACGATCATGACATCACACATGTGAGGAGTCTGAGGACAGATCAGTCTGTACACAGTCACACTATACAGTGTACTTTAAGTTCACAGTCACTCACTGGGGTTCTGCTCTGCAGACTGCATCCGATGACTCTGTCCAGCACAAACCCTGCCTCGATGCCTCCAGCTGTCACACCAATCACCAGGCACTGACTTCTCCGATCAGCTATAGCCTGTCTGCACGTGAGTGACACTGCCGCTGTACACACAGGACAGGCGACAGAATACCGGCAGGCGGGAGAGCTGGCCTCTACAAATGATGGTCACAGGGAGGCGGGCTCAGGGATCACATGACTAGACTCGGTATAGAAGGAAGGAAGGGGGGGAGCCGCGAGCCGCGGCGCCGCTCCTGCATTTACACTATACACTACACTGGCCTCGGGTGGCAATTAGCTTCTAAGCGGGGCAGGCGAAATGGGATGACAGGCGGGGGGCAATCTGCCGCTCCCCTGAAAGTGCCGCCTGGTACAATGGTACCATTGTGTCCCATGGTAGGGCCGGCCCTGATCATATTTCTGGCCTGGGGCTGCGTTCCGGTACGGGAAACCCACGTACTGGGCGCACGAGGAGAGGTGCTGATACTCTCCAGGGCCATTTTTGGAAGTGGCGGTACTGAGTACCGCCGCGTTCCGGCCCAGTTAAAGCATGGGCCAGCGGATCTCTCCTCCTGGACACAAAGTTGTCCAACTTCCTGTTAAGCCTGGAAGCTAACAGGTTAAACATCCGGGGTCCCCCATCTCTGGCATATTGCCTGAAAGATGTGTAAAATACAGTACAGCGCTCAAAAAACAAATGGAAGAAGATCAAAATAAAAGTGATCTTAAATAGACAATATTGAATAAGTGATATTGAGAAAACATCTCACACTGGCAAATTCATATATAAAATAATGTGACAAAAAACATATGTGAATATAGAAAAGTCCCACTGTGTTACATATATGAAAAAAGCATATATATATAACAAAATAATGAAAAATAAGTCCTTGCAGGATAAGTGACTCCTTGAGGGGTAAATCCGAATAGACACCAAAAGAAAAAAAGTTGAAGGATAGAGAAAAAATATCATCCACCAGGAAGACACCCAAATGTGGTATTGTAGTCTCCTTACCCTGTCAGTGTGACCACCATTACAGTGATCTCAGCACACCTGAGGATTTTAGGTGGACCCTCTGTGGGATGTGTGAGGTGGTGCCTATGGTCTCGGATGATCGGGAAATAAAAAGGAAGAGGACCATAGCATAATACCGTAAAGATGAGTTTAATAGGCAAAGATACTATGCACTTACGAATTCGATGACAACTGATTGCGATTAGGAACACATCTAATGGAGGCACGGCGGCTTCTCCTGTCTCTCCTGTGGTAAAGGCTCTGAGCTCCTTCCTGAGCGTAATGATGTCAAGTCTGCAAGCCACGTCTATGCGTTTCGTCAATGTGGACGTCGTCTGGGATTGGCTGCTGTGCCTCCATTAGATGTGTTTCTAATCAAAATCAAATGTCATCGAATTTGTAAGTGCATAGTATCTTTTACCTATTAAACTCATCTTTACGGTATTATGCTATGGTCCTCTGCCTTTTTATTTCCCGTTAATCCAAGACCATAGGCACCACCTCACACATCTCACAGAGGGTCCAGAGGGAGACCTCAAATCCTCAGGTGCGCTGAGATCACTGTAATGGTGGTCACACTGACAAGGTAAAGAGACTACAATACCACATTTGGGTGTCTTCCTGGTGGATGAATTTTTTTTCTATCCTTCAACTTTTTTTGATTTTGGTATCCATTCGGATTTACCCCTCAAGGAGTCACTTGTCCTGCAAGGACTTATTTTTCAATTTATTTTTTATACACAGTATGCTTTTTTCATATATTCAACACAGTGGACTTTTCTATATTCACATATGTTTTTTGTCACATTATTTTATATATATGAATTTGGCAGTGTGAGAAGTGTTTCTCATTCACTATTCAATATTGTCTATTTAACCACTTGCTTACTGGGCACATAAACCCCCTTCGTGCCCAGGCGAAATTTCAGCTTCCGGCACTGCGTCGCTTTAACTTGCAATTGTGCGGTCGTGCGACGTGGCACCCAAACAAAATTGGCGTCCCTTTTTTCCCCACAAATAGAGCTTTCTTTTGGTGGTATTTGATCGCCCGTGCGTTTTTTATTTTTTGCGTTTTAAAATAAAAAAAGAGCGACAATAAAAATATATATATTTTTTACTTGTTGCTAATAAAAAATCCCAATTTTTTTATTTATTATTTTTATATATTTTTTTCTCAGTT